>PISX010032633.1:0-15971 GCA_004024625.1 Mellivora capensis
TGGCAAAGACCCTAGGAAAATGCCCTTTAAAGAAAAAATTGAATTAACTGCAAGACTAAAGAATCATGGGGAGAAAGCCATGAATTCCGCGCATTGCTTTCTCCTCCTCTGGAGTTCCCCTGCTCTCCTTGTTAAGTGAACTTGGTTGGATTTCTTTTGATCTTCTGTGGGAGGGGCCTGTTGTAGTGATTCTCAAGTGACTTTGCCCGAGGCAGAGCTGCACCGCCCTTACCAGGGGCGGGGCTGAGTAATCCGCTCGGTTTCGCTTTGGGGAGCTTATGTTCCCAGAGCGCTTTCCGTAGAGTCCGGAGGACGCGAATGAAAATGGCGGCCTCCTAGTCTCCGGCCCGGAAGAGCTGATATTCGGGGCTCCACTCCTCAGAGAAAAGCCCTGGCTACTCCATATCCCTCGCCTCGGCCGCGCTCCGATCTCACCCAGCCTGCGACCGGTTCAAGGTGACCCCGAGCTGAGAGCTCACTCCTCGGTTCTGTCTCTGTAGCTGGCTTCCCGCTCTGATACCTGCTAGCTCTGCGACACTCAGACACCCCCGATCCTTCTGTGACCCTGTGGGACCTGGGGCCACGCTGACCCCGCGTGGGCTTCACCCCGGTTTAGCCTCTGGAGCGATGTCCCTCCATGGAGCAGACTTTTAAAAGTCCCGATTTAGTGCTCCATTGCTCCGCTGCTTGCCAGGAGCCGGCCCCTCACCCACGGTCTATCCTCCCGTCGGTTTCGATTCACTTCTCCGCCGGTCCTACCTTTCAGAAAGTGGTCGATTTCCTGTTTCCAGAATTGCTGTTCTTCCTCTCTTCGATCTCCCGTTGGATTTGTAGGTGTTCGCAATGTTTTGATAAGCTATCTAGCTGATCTCCTGCTACCTGATGCCGTCTCAGCTGCTACTTCTCTGCCATCTTGCTCCTCCCCCCTCCTCATGTTCATTTCAAGATATAGAAACTTAAGTGTCTCTCAGTGGAAGAGAGGATAAAGAAATAGTGAGAAACACATGTGTGTACATACACAGACGCAAACACGTGATCAAATATTGTTCACTCTTAAAAAAATTCCTGCCATTTGCAACAACATGGTGAACTAAAAGATATCATGCAAAGTGACATAAGCCAGACACCGAAAGGAAAAAAAAAGCAAAACACCTGCATGATCTCATTTGCATGTGGAATCTAAATCCATTGAGTTAACATCATTTTTCATAAAGGTAATTTAAGCCACATCATCTGAATTACTAAATATCTTCAATCAGCATTGCCTGAATGGTTATTTTCATTTGAAGTAATATGATCACAGATACTAATCAATAGCCAGGAGATTGTAAAATTGCAGGTTTCTACCTTGATGATGAAATTGTAATCTGACCTTAAAGCTTACATGGAACCATCTGACGTCATTCAAGACAATGAACATACAACACACAAAGATCTCTTTGGGTAAATAATTGATTATAAGTATATTGAGATTGACATTTTTCATAGAAACTGGTATATTCAAGTACAAAAGATCTGAACATTTTCCTTGAAGTAACCAACATGCTAATTTATGTCCCCAAACTCTCACTTGGCATTATTAATTAGAACATATTTTTATGTAGGAAAGTATAACTTTCACAATGGAAGATTCCATATCTACAATCTTAACTCTTCAATGGGAACCTAGAAGTAATCTCTGTAGTAGAGTATGACTTTGATGAAGTGATGAGGTGAGAATTTTAAAAAGTCACAATGGGGTGTTTTTTGTTGTTGTGTTTGGTTTTAGCCAGGATAGTGAGTGTAAGTGAATGCCCTATAAGCCTATCACAGTACATTCTTCTTGTCTTCCACTTATCCTTACATAAGCAGTGACTCTATTAAGATAAGAACTTTGCAGATTCTAGGTCAGTATTTCTAGAGAAGTAACAAAATTTCATAAACTGTATTTTAGTGTCAGAGTTTAGTAGTTTTATAAATGACTTTTGTCCTGCATTTGTATAATAATTCAGGATCTGAATGGGACACTTAATTTTTCAAAAATTTTTTTGCTGCATTTTGTGAGGAAAATTATTAATTACATATAAAATTGAAGATATTTCATCTTTCTATATGGCAGCTTCCTTATAGGAAATAGATATAGAACTACTTTTTTCCATTATGATCATAGATTATGTTATGAAGGGATCCATTTCTTAGAAAAATCATGTCACATAAAAATTGTTCTTACTCTACATATGAGTTATGTCCAAAAAGTTCTTTAGAAGATATTTATTGAGAATTCCAATAGTGTGTTCCAGGAGAAAGAGGAGTACTTATGGTACTAGTAAACACAGATCTCACTAACTTTTTCCTCAGATCATTAGTGTTCCCAGAATTATTAATAGGTATACCAAAGTAGAATTTCATGAGTAAATGCATGGATTAATGCTGAGGTTGAATGAATTAAACAAGTTCTATGACTGTAGGATTCTTCAATACCTTTAATGCTAATATGTATTTATATGTATTATAAGATACAACATACCATGATTCTGAAATGTATTTCATTATGAAACCTCCAGTTTTTTAAAAGCTCCCAGGACGTATAATTTTCTTTAAGGTAATAAACTGCTTACTAGGTCAGGTACTATTTGGACTACTTCATATGTATTAACTTTAGAAAAAATTCTCTGTGTAATCTGGGTTGGGGGGGAGTAGCATTCTGCTAGTTACTTCCAAATATGCATATCTGTTTTAATATACAAATAGTATTTTCAACAGCCTGTCATTCCGTGGACATGTCTCATTTATCTTGTGGTTTTTTTGAACCCCTTGGCATGTGACCATATCACTTTGCAAAGCTCAGTGTGTATGTATGACAACATACAAAATGTTGTCTCATTTGGTCTTTATTACAACTTTCCAAAGCATTAAGCTGAGGCCCAGAAAGATTCACCATCTCTAGGTTTAGAAGCCGGTAAAAAAGAAGAGCTGAAATTTGAGTTTAGGATCCAGTAGGGAGTAATAATAGACATATCCAATGTCTGCAGATACTATACCATAATATTCCTTTGGAAGTCTGCTTCTGTTTTCTATCTCTTGTGTATTCTGGGTTTTTTATTTTTTTATTTTTTTCTCCTTTGCCTTCTATCTCCTTTGTGTCTAATCTTTATTTTTAATTCTTTCTTCTCTTTTTCTCTACGGCTTCTTATTAATCCTGGGCCATTCACTGAAAATGAGTCTTAAAACATTTGCTCCATTCTCTAGTCACTAATAAAGACTATTTTTGGTTGTTTCTCTTTCTTTCTCTCCCTTTTGCTGGATTTTATTAAAAGTTACAAGGATCCTTTTTACCTTGATTTGATATTTAGAATCATTCATTGTGGGGGCACCTGGGTGGCTCAGCTGGTTAAGTGTCTGACTCAGGCCGTGATCTCAGGGTCATGAGACAAATGGCATGGCTCCACACTCCATAGGGTGTCTGCTTAAGGATTCTCTCTCCCTCTGCTTCTCCCCTGCACTCTCTCACTCTAAAAAAAAAACCCAAACTAACCAACCAACCAAACAAAAACAAAAAACATTCACTGTGTCACATATTATGTCTAAACTTCCTTTGCTTGATCATTTTTCTTTGTAAAATCAGGAACCAATTCAAATATTTGTCTCTAAGGCAAATCAATTCTTATCTAAAAATCATACCTAAGATACAGTGTGACTTCATAGCCTATTTTTCTGTTGCATAAATGACAATGCAATTTTAAATTAAATCACATATAAAACTATCTTTTAATATTTTCATTTGAGAAGAGACTATAATAATTAAAACTAAATTATGAGTAATTGAACCATGATGACTTGTTAATGACCTTATCTTATGCCGCTAATCATTTTGTGCATAAAATGCAAACTCCAAATGATTAAGTTATGCATGGAAGCTTTAACTTTTAAGACTTGTTTTCACAGAGTTACATTAAAACAGGTACCAAGACTCACCCCACATTTGTATGTTAGGACTTCAGCTTCCTCCCAAAATGAGTCACTTGTAAAATGCAAAACAAGTCACTGACATAGAGATAGAAGTTGCTGATAAAGTGATGTGCCTTAAAAATAACACTGAAGTCTTCTAATCTCTATGCCACAGTAAACCTGTGCAGTCTGCAATCACTGCAATATTACATTTTTACCCTTGGAGAAATGGAAATGGAATATTTAATTTGGGACTTCATCTGGACTTAATCTCAAAACATCATGTCTGCTATTTGGATTTTACCTGGTTTGGTAAGATATAGTGTGTTTTTTTTTTTAATCTTTAATTTTCCTATGATCTTTATTTCCAGTGGCAGAGCTAAGTTTTTGGGTTTTTTTTTCTTCTGGATTTGTCTTCATGGAAGATAACTATACTAATCAATGTAATTGTTGATTAATATCAGCTTTTATTGAAGATGCTGAAGCTCAGGGACAGTAATTGACTCTTTAAATGCTCACAAAGACCAGTAAGTGGCACAGTTGGGATTCAAATTTCCATTTCTTTTTTTTCTAGTAGGATACACTGAAACAACTCCTTTTATATGCCAATAACTAAACAAGATAAAGCAACTTTCATAGCAAAGGATATTTGAGGAGAATTTTCAAAGATAAGTATGCTTTTTCTTAGACTAAATCATTTTAAGGTTATTTGAAGGAGTGACAAAGAGAAAAAGAACTTGGAGGTATAATTAAGGCATCTTTAAAGAACTACAACTTGTCAAACAGTTCAGGAAGACAGGGAGACAGGTCTCAAAGTACATAGCATACATTTTCAAGTAAAAGAAAGATAAGGGGGAAAAAAAAAGCCCTCTTCTTCAGGGAAGACTGAGGTGAGCCCTGTTTACTCTGGTAATAAATTGGATACCAACTTTGGAAAGAGAGGAAACAAAATATTTCCTGCTCCCCCAAAAGGTATAACTGTTTGCAGTGGTTGTTAGACTGTTTGGAGGGAGACAGGAGGCAGGGAAAGAATTCTTTTAAGCGCAGGATAAGCAATTGCAAGATTCAAGGCTTATCCATCATCAGCAGGGAAGTGATTGAAGTCCCAAAGGGACTTTCAGCCAGCATCACTAAATAAATCATGTATCTAATTTAAATTAGAAATACTTATGTGCCCTCTGTTGTGACAGGTATTTTGACATAAAGTCTTAGATGAAGAAGATATCTGAGGTGATGTTTTCGAAAACTGGAGGGAGATCATGGAAGAAGTCTAATAATGGTTCCTGCAACTCATGAACACATGGAACAAATAAACAGGATCTAGGGATATCATAGAAAGTACCACAAGTAGGTTATAAACTAACATCTGAAGACAAAGAATTTTGCAACTGAAGGTACCATGTTAAATTTTGGTTCAGAAACAAGTGGAGTTGGACCCCAGTTGAAGACAGCTGAGAAAACCGTAACAATAACAATATGTGAAACTTTGCAAACTCAAGAGCAAATAAGACTTGACAATGCCACCGTTACCCCTTTGTAACAAACGGTAAAAGAAAAATCAATATGTGAATGCTTGGCTTTAGAGTAGTTTGAACTACCTGATTTAGTGTCTTAAAAAAATCCACAGTGGTCAGCACTGCCACAATGTTAAAGAAAAAAAAAAAGTAGAAACTTAGCTCCTCATATTTCTATTTATAAATTTCTTTCTCCTGAACAGAGATGGGGAATGAAGGGGCAGAGGAGAATTGTCAAAAGGAGTAGAGATAATCATAAAAGTCAAAATTCGTTTTCCTTAAATTTGTTGATTCACCAAATAACCATACATAATTATGGCTCCTCACCTGGAAAATCATCCATCTTTGGTCAATAGGTCTATTTACATTTCTTTTATTTTTAAATGTTATTTCAACTAAACTCATATTTTTTATTCCTTTTCACATAATATATCTTATAGAAGTCTTAATACTGAATAAAAGTAGCTAATCAAAAATGTTTATGAAGCAAAGAAATTTACTTATTTATTTTTTTGAACCAAAGAAATTTAACTTCTACCACCTGGATGTTAAAAGCAAATGTGATGATAAATAAATAAATTGTTTTAAAATTCAAACATGTTAAAATTTGCAGTTATTTGAATTAAATGCAACCTTCCTTTAGACATCTAATTTCCATAACTTCATAGGACTATGATTATATTGTAAATAAAACATTAGAGCTACCACCCTAAGGAATTGTAAATATCTCAAAAATTACATTTTCTGTATTTTTCTTGTATTTTTTAACATAAGAATGACATAGTTTTGGTTTTTTCTAGCTACTATTTTTGTGGAGTTCCTTCAAGGCAACTTTCTTCATAATATTATATCAAACTTATGTTTTTATTTAAATAGCACTATATATTGTGAAGTTATGGAGTGATTGGGCCAGGGTCCAGGTTCTCTTTAAATTATTTACTCCATTCCCCAATCACTGTAGATAGAAACAAAGGAGTCTTTGAACCAAATATTAGAAACTGATAATGGATAGAGCTGAAGTGTGCCTTAGGCAACATGTTATGAATGATAGTTAGGTTTTTGTTCATTTATTTCTTTTCACTTTTTGCAAATAGAGTTTTTAAACATAAGAAAAACGGACTTTAATAGGAACTAAAGTAATTGAAATTATCATGATACTCGATCCTCTCTCATGACTCACTTTAAAATATATTCAGAAGAATATGTATTTCTCCTGGGGAAAAGATCAGGCACAATACTAGTGCAAGGACGCAAAATAAAATGAGTTTTTACATCTTTCCCATCTTGAACTTATGGTAACTATACCACAAAATCAATTGTTATATATTTTTATTAAGATTCAACATCACTAATGAAAAAGTCAACATTTGCTAAATATATGTACTATTTATGGTTATTTGATTAGTTAGAACAATTGTAATTCTAGATATTTTTGTAATATTTATAGAGAAATATAACATGTTGTTGCTATTGTATATATGTAAATACATACATACAAAAATTTCCTAGCTCAGTCCACTTAAGAGTTTGGAAACAACAACACTACAAAAGATGTAAGAACACTTAATGTGAGATTTTTTTATTACCATCTCTACTTAACGGAACCAGGGCTCCTGCATCCTGGGCTGACACAGGAAAAGTACAAAATGGACCTGAACTCTACTTGTTCCAGAAAGCAAAGAACCATAAATCAGTGAGAGGGACTTTGTCCAAAATGTGCCAGGGGAAGACCTTCCCATCTAATTGAGATATAGTAATGGGAACTGGATTTAATTTCCTGCCTGAAAAAAGAAAACTAATAAATGAATAATAAAATCTATGAAGCAATAGTTTTCTAAGACACTGGGACATACCTAACTTAGGATAGTAATTCCTGAAACATGAGAAACAAACAAGGTGAACACTATGATTGTCTGTCCTTAAAGCCTGAGCAGAGTTTCAAGGTCATGGGACTTGACATGGGACAGAGAAGAGGGACTCTAGGCAGAGCCTAGTGGAATATGGTAGATGAGGAAATGGAGCTCTGAGGTTTGGGTCCAAATATCTATAGTTTACAGGACAGAGTACTAGAAGTGAGACAGCTGTGCAGAGAGAGAGATCTGGAGATCTGCAGAAGGAACTGCCAATGATTTCATCTGAGTGCTGAGTGAGGAAACTACCAGGGCTGGGAAATTTAAAAAAAAAAAGAGAGAGAGAGAGAAAGGAAAAGAGTGAGAGAGCATCTGTGAGCTGTGGGTCAACTTGAAGCAGCCTAATACATAAGAAATTGTAATCCCCGAAGGAGCAACAGGAGAGAAATATTTGAGGAGATAATGGCTGAAATTTTTCCTAATTTAATTAAAACAATTAACTTACAGATCCTACAAGCTTATCAAAACCCAAGGCCAACAAACACAAAGGAAATACACCAAGACACAGCATAATTGCTCAAAAACAGTGATAAAGATAAAATCTTTAAAGCAGCCAGAGAAAAAGACACATTATTAGCAAGGAACAGAGATAAGGATAATAGCAAATTTTTCAATGGAAATAATGTAAGTAAGAAGATAATTGAACAATATATTTAAAGTAGATTCATTAAAACCTGTCAACCTATATAATTCATACCAAGTAGGAAAAAATATCTCTCAAAAACTGGAAGAAAAATAAAGACTTATTTAAAACTACAAAAACTGAAAAATTAATTCCCATATATTCACATTCTAGAAACAATGAAGGAAGTTGTTCAATCAGAAGGAAAATGATACCAGATGGAAGAGAATAAAGGAATAAAGATGTTGCAAATGCCAATTCAATGGGATTTTTTTCTTATAATTTAACTATCTTTAAAAGACCACTGACTGTTGTTTCTGGGGTCCCCAGAAAACACCCTCAGGTTTGATGATTTGTTACAAGTACTCCACTGACTCAAAAAGCTGCTACACTTATGGTTACAGTTATTTAGAGAAAAATGATACAGTTTAAAATCTACCAAGGGAGAAAGGCACATGGAAGAAGTCCAGGAAAAAAACAGGCACAAACTTCCAGGTGTCCTCTCTCAGAAAACTTCTACAGATATGCTTAATTCTCCTGACAATGTGTGTCAACATTTGTGAAATATTCTCCATCAGGGAAGCTCATCTGAGCCTTGGTGTCCAGGGTTTTAACTGGTGATCAGTCCTGTGGTCACTGAGCCACCACTTTTTGCTAGTCAGACACATTATGCTGCTTCAGACCTCTGCACAAATACGAACTTCAGGTAGGTTTATCAATAGGAGATGCAAATATTTCAATCAAGCTCAGCTTTTAAGCCAGCGATGTTTTCAAGAAATATACATTTTCGAAATCCAAACCACCCAACCAAGTGCTCTGCTTGTCATTTAGTTCCAAAAGGAGGCAACAATAGCAGATGGGGTTAACCTTTGGAAAGTTACATGGGCTCCTGCTCAGATTCTTCCAAAGCATCTCATGGTTTGGGCAGACCGTGGTCTGGATTTATTAATTGCTGGATTTCTCAACTGGCCTCTCTTAGTCATGCGGGTCACTTTCTGATACTATCGTGGTATCACCAATATAGTGTATTTTCACATTCAGAATCTGCTAAATCCAATACTCTTCTACTCATATAAGCACAGCAGGTAAATTAAAAAAACCTGTGAATACAATAAATGCAAAGTGGGATCATTCCCACATGAAAGCAAACTGTTGTTGGCTCATTTCTAAGATTGAGATGGAGGGAAAAAAGTATTTGCAAATTCCACTGTGAATACCATTCTCCTTTAGACCGATGTATATTTTGCAATGTTGAAATCATATCAAGGACTGCTGATGCTATATGTGGTACTATTAAAGCCTTGAGAATCTACTGTTGGTCTCCATGAACCACTTCTGTCACAGGTCGCTCGTAGGCTACTATGCCTATGTTGATATCAACACTCCAAACTTCCAACATGCCATTAATTAAAGAGGTGTTTTCATTTACTAGGTATGTTATAAAAAACAGTAACACAAACTGGGTTACTGACATTTGGGGGGGTCTTACTGTTCTGAGGGTTTGAGGTCCAAAATTAAGATGTTGAATCTGAGGTTTGCTCAAGCCTTGAGATGAAGCTACCAAATTGCAGGGCATATAGATGGCAAAGAAATATACTAAGCTCTATCAGGAGTATGCAGTCAGCAACATTTAGGCTGTGGGGAAGTCCGTAAGTTAGTGTTTTGGATTAATTAACATAAAACATAAAAACACAAGGATGGATGGAGAGAGAGTTGTACGCTGAATTTTTTTAAACATGTGTCTTATAATTTTAAAAAAGATTAAAAATGTCACGGATGAATACAGAAGTTTTGGCATATTCTCTGATTTTCCCCACTGTTTCAAATGTTGATAGTAAATGAAAAAGTAAAATAGACTACAAAAATCATACAGTATAATAGGACTAAGGGCTATCCATCACTACTGCTGAAATAATATTCTGGAGAAGCAGTGCCAACTAAGCACTTTATTCACCCAAAATAGCATATCAGAAATGTGCTTTTTAAGTCAGTTATGCTGATAAATACATTTTTGAGATAAAGAATTCTAAAAATTGATAACATTGCTAAGAATCCCCAGTTTCTAATTATTGCCAACTTAAGCCTGAAGAAATTCAGCTATTTAATGCTAATGAATTATTTTCTTGTCAAGTATGATGTAACAGGCAAATTTGGACTCCTGAACCATTCCATCTGTCTGCTGTTCTATTTTTATGCCTTAATTGCCTGATCTGGGTATCTTATACCCTCAGCCTTTCCAATAGCAGCAAAGCCACATAACTGGGGTTTAAAAATGATGTGACTCTCAATTCCAATGGCAGGGTAAGAAACGTAACCTCAAAACCAGGTGAGATAGTCATGTGTTATGTTCTTTCATTTGCTCATCAAGAAATTGAGAAGTGTGAAAAAGAAAAAGATACGTCATTTTTTAAAATGAGAAATTAAAAAAAAAATCTTTCCAAGTGATACTAATGTCACTGCAGTGACAGGTTCTTCCTTTAGAATCAAGTCACTCTCCATGCCAAAGAGCTCTCTTTAGAGAAATGGACCCCTGGATCCACCTTGGTTACACTTTGCATCTGACTTCCTCTTATTAATGCTCAGATAAAATAGGCCTCTCTATAATGTCAGCATTAAGTTGGCTGTAATTCATATCATCGGTTTTATGCTGTTTTTCATCTTTGACCGATACTTTAGAAGAGTCACGTTCTTGTTTTATACAGCTCGTGCCTTATTCTTGGGAATAAGAAATTTCAGGGTGAACTTCATGAAATTTGATATTCTAAAGTTATCTGACTATTTCTTTTGACAATGATGAATAATGAAAAAAGAAAAATTCCAAGTTCATAAATGACATTGAACCTGAGATTTGGAGAGTTGCAAAAACATGTTTTGATTTAAAAATTGAGCAGAACATGTCAGATGAGAGAAAAAGAGAATATACACATGCCAAAATGTCATTTTCATAAAATACCTGTTTGAAAGATATTTCATTTTAAGCAGGAGATTAAGTAAGCCTATAAAGAAATAACTAGGCCTACTTTAAAAACACTCAAGATTTTTCTTTGTGTGAATTTGCATTGTAATTCCAAAGGCCATTATAATTCCTGTGCCAGAAACACTAGGTGTTTGTGATATAGATGAAGAATAGATTAATAAAATGAACCATCAAGGGGCGCCTGGGGGCTCAGTGGGTAAAAACCTCTGCCTTCGGCTCAGGTCATGATCCCAGGGTCCTGGGATCGAGCCCCACATCGGGCTCTCTGCTCAGCGGGGAGCCTGCTTCCTCCTCTCTCTCTCTCTCTCTCTCTCTCACTCTCTCTCTCTCTCTCGGCCTGCCTCTCCACCTACCTGTGATCTCTGTCAAATAAATAAATAAATAAATAAAAAGAAAAAAATAAAAAGAAAACCATCAAAAATATCACATGTTAATCATATCATATAGGATATCATAATCATATCATATATGCTAATGTACTTAACACATCATATATGATTAACATCATATGATGATGATTATATATAAAACCCATTCAGGTTTTATCAACCTTCTTCTACCTCCTCCAAGGCTCAGGTGGCCAAAAGACCTACTTTAAGAGATATGTCTAAGCATGCAACTGTGGGCTTCAGAAACTGATTAGATGAAGACATTCAGGAATGAGAACTAGGACTATCTGAAGGAAGTTGAGGCTCTAATGGAATGCAAGCAATCATCAAGCAGAGAGCAATGTCAGGTCATATAGGCATTTTGGCAGCATTTAATGGTGGAAATGCAGGCAGGCTCCCACCATAAATAGCAAAATCCTGTACCCTTGAGTAGATGGTAGAGTCTTAGGCTTGGTTTAGGACAGGGTTTGTCAGATGAGGTCTGGAAGTTTAGGGTAAGGAATGCATCAGAGCTAATGAACAGACTCTTGGCAAAATAAAAATAAAACCAACATTTCTATTTCTCAGTAGACTACTAAGGGTTTATACATCTTCAAATGTTTTAAAAAATCACAACATGAGTTGAGATAACTGTCCAAGGCCACTTAGATAGCAAACCAGCTTCCATACAAAGGCTGATTCCAAAGACTGATTTTCACCACACAAGATTCTCTCTCAATGGAGCCTCTTTGGAAGAATGGACAGGAACTTAGAAGCAACAACGGAACTGTCTTGTGCAAGTTTCAACCCTATCAGTAGTAATGCTATCTGCTAGAAATGCCTGGGAGCACTCACCTGGCCCTGATGAGCTTCCCACAGATATCTCCCCTTTCCAAACCAAAGTTAAAACTGTACCAACCATTATAGTTCTTATGATTGCAAGATGCCTTTCAGCAACAACCATCAAGGACCTTAAAAAAATAAAGACCTGGAAATTACATAGCCACCTGTGGCCACACAGTGAGGTCACGGATGGAGAGATGCAGGGTATGTGTGACAGCAAGCACCTGTGTGTCCTGGGGTCAGGGGTGGGGGACTAGAGTTTCATGGCCTTACTCTTTTTTTTTTTTTTTAAGATTTTATTTATTTATTTGACAGACAAGTAGGCAGAGACAGAGAAAGGAGGAAGCAGGCTCCCTGCTGAACAGAGAGCCCAATGTGGGGCTCGATCCCAGGACCCTGAGATCATGACCTGAGCCGAAGGCAGAGGCTTCAACCCACTGAGCCACCCAGGCGCCCCACGTGGCCTTACTGTTTAAATGGGAAACATAAGAGCAGGAATTTAAAGTGTGGAAAGAAAAAAGGTAAGTAGCCCAAATGGGTTATCAAAATCAACCAAGATTTCTAAAACAGGGGAGCCTTAGTGCAAGGAGTTGATTGGTTCTTTATCTAGTCAAGTGGCTGGGCAATGTGTTTATTCAAGTCAGCCATCTTTAAAATGGAGGCCTCTGTGAAATGGATGTCCAGGCAATCAAAGCTTCAGTCAGGCACTTACATCACAAAGAGAGAAAAACAAACAAACAAACAAACAAAACTTATCAGGGCTTTACTCTACTGGAATCTGTAACTTGTCTCTATTATCACTAATAGAAGCAGCAAATCAGTCTGTAGAACAGCCCAGTATCAGTAATTGTGTCCACCAGATCACAACTGTGGGTTTTAATCTTATTTTCCACCAGAAATTATTATTGTTTCTTCTATATGCCTTTTGTACATGCTTTTTCCCACAAGATAAGATGGTTAACTGACTGAGCCAGGATTTCCTATATATTTTAAATATAAAGCAAATTGGACAAAGTATAATAAAATAAGCAAGCATTTTGTTCATATCCTGTTGTAGAAATAAAGGAGATGTTTCTCAAAGTCAATCACAGTCAGATGGTGTCAATGTATAGTAGCCCAGAAGAGTCTTTAGGGCAAATATATAAAATAGCTATTTAAGGATATCATTTATTTAAGGAATGTAATGTGGATTGTATGAAAGCTAAGGATTTTCTCTACACCTATGTCCCAAGCCTCTGTGTGTTCTTTTCAATTCTCCCAGCATCACAACATTTTCATCACTAAACATGTGTCCTGCTCTCCTTTCCTATTTTCATATTTCCCCCTCTGGAAGACTAAAATGCTTTAAGATTCAAAGACCAATTTCATTGTTGTTGTTGTTGTTGTTTTTAAGATTTTATTTATTTATTTGAGAGAGAGGCAGTGAGAGAGCATGAGCGAGGAGAAGGTCAGAGGGAGAAGCAGACTCCCCGTGGAGCTGGGAGCGCGATGCGGGACTCGATCCCGGGTCTCCGGGATCATGACCTGAGCCGAAGGCAGTCGTCCAACCAACTGAGCCACCCAGGCATCCAACAATTTCATTGTTTTTAAGAAGAGCTGAAGGATTTTAAAAGTCATACTCAAAATTAAAATTTGGACATATATAGCCTTCATTTTGTTTATTCCTGGTTATCACCCAGATTGTTGAGGCATTCTGACAGGTGTTCCTAATTTTCTTTTGACATTTATGTGGAAAAACACTCTAAATAATCTTTTAATCCTTCCCAATTTTAACAAAAGCCCCCTATTCAAGGGATGAGGAAAAAAATATATATGTATATACTATCTAGATAATCATCTCAGGGTCTATTTCATTTGTTTTGGCAAAACAATAACTTACAGGACATAATTTCTTAGAATGGTAGTATTCTTTGGCTTTTCAACTGAGGCTTAAGCTCAGTTGTACTTAACTGCTCCTACTAAATTCCCTGAGGAGTCTCAAGGAAGCATTTGATGCTGTATCTGATGCTGAGCCAAGCCATTCAGCAAAATTCTGTTCCAGCATCCTCTAAGAACATGTAAGCAAAGTAAAGTAAATGTCTTTTAAGCTTATTATCAACAAAAGTGTCCTCATCTAATGCATTAGCAACAATAATAAAAACAAAGTACATCAGATCAAAGGCACAGAGCCACCGGCTCTGCAAGCTCTTTTCGTAAATCAATTCTTGATGTCTTTACTATGGAGTATCCAATTAACTGTAAATAAAACTCCAAATATGCTTAAAAATTGTCTCTTCCCCCCAAGAAATGATGGTTAGAAATAGTTTCCTGATAGCAATCATTGCTGGCTTTTCCTCTTTAGGACAAAAGGCCTGACTGACCATGGTTAAAAGGTTTAATTTTTATGTTTCAGTGGTCACAAAGTCAAAAACATGGATTTATCTGCAATGGCAAAGAGCTATAAATTGTTTTACTGGTGACAGCAATTTTTCCTCTGATACCTTAGGCCGAATGGAACTTTAATGCTACTTGTAGGAGGGACTTACAGGCAATTTCCATTTTACAGTCACTGTGAGTTCAACTCGCAATCCCAAGCAGCGGTCCTTGCAGATTGGTGCATAATTTAAAGAAAGAAACGTTAACATATGGATTGTATTATCCGCGGGCACTTGCCTCCATGTCCTGGCTGCTTAATCTTCTGCCGGCACTAGCCAATCAATATGTCTGGACTGTCAGGGTCAGACTGACAAGGTGCTTGCTCTGCCAATTTCTATATTGCATTCACTATTACCTTCACATAGTGATTTTACATTTCCCTGGTGGGGGGTACTCTCAGTATAAAAATGCAGCTGACGTAAATGGTTTGCAAAGAAACCATTTTGTAAGTGATAAGTCGCTAATTAGAGATCCCTCTAACAGCGTGGGTGCACACATGGCATAATAGCCGCTCTTTTCCCACCAAATACCAAAGTTCTAAGAGTTTATAAGAATTGTTTCTGGGAGCGCCTGGGTGCCTCAGTGGGTTAAAGCCTCTGCCTTCGGCTCAGGTCATGATCCCAGGATCCTGGGATCAAGCCCCGCATCGCATCGGGCTCTCTGCTCAGCAGAGAGCCTGCTTCCTCCTCTCTCTGCCTGTCTCTCTGCCTACTTGTGATCTCTGTCAAATAAATAAAATCTTAAAAAAAAAAAAAAAAGAATTGTTTCTAGATACCATATTAATAATAGAGCTAGCATATCTTGGCCATATCTTAAAGAACAATGTGTCCTCTATGTAAAGTGCTTTATAAATTTATGTTTATAAATTCATTTGTTAGAGTATGAAGATACAAAACTATTATGTTTTCACTTCAAGTTGGATATGTGACAATATCAGCAGAGTAAATACCCAACTGAAAGGGTCTGAGTGGCACAAACACTTAAAGTTGTTATGATAGTATTACTATTACTAGGAAAATCTCATCCATCCTCTTAAAGCAGGTATTTGAAGGCATAAGATCATCTGAAGGTGGAAAGAATGTGTAATATATGCTCATATTACATAAAATTGTGCCAAAGCTCAGAATATTAAAGTGACTTATTCAAGATTACACTGCTTCTAAGAGTTTAACCAACCATCATGTCATGGATGCTGGTAAATATCAGAACAGGGACCAGAACCCAGAAACAGGGGTGTGATGATAATTAATGTTCCATAAATGACTGGGGACTAAAGGAGTATATATTATTTTAAATACAAAGTTGAAGTTGCAAAAAAAAAATTCCACTTATAGGTTAGCCTAGTTAATTATTCTCCTTTGGTTTTAGCCATTGCTTATGTCAGATAAAAGATTT
>PISX010032634.1:0-15981 GCA_004024625.1 Mellivora capensis
GGAGCATAACAAATAACACGGAGGACATGGGGAGATGGAGAGGAGAAGGGAGTTGAGGGAAATTGGGGGGGAGATGAACCATGAGAGACTATGGACTCTGAAAAATAACCTGAGGGTTTTGAAGGGGCGGGGGGTGGGAGGTTGGGGGAGCCTGGTGGTGGGTATTGTGGAGGGCACGCATTGCATGGAGCAATGGGTGTGGTGTAAAACTATGTATGAATTCTGTTACGCTGAAAAGAAATAAAAAAAAAAGTAATTAAAAAAACAAAAAAAGAGTCCCTTGTTCTTCCAACTGAGCCAGTAGACAGTTGAGTAATTTTTTTTTAAGTGACATAATTTGAATAACCAATATATTAAGAGGTTATTTGGATATACATAATGCCCAAATCATTTTAGTTTGTGGTTTTAGCTCCCTCAATTTTGTGGAAGACTTCTCTTTTCCATGTGTTTTTTTTTTTTAATTTCCCTGACAATATTTTCCTTTTAATTTCCAGGTAATGTTTTTACATTTTTTAGCACTGGTGGCTGGTGTTTTCATTTGCCACTTGTTTGACTCAATAAAACTATTTTCTACAAATCATATTTCTGCTTTTGAAACCTATTACCCTTGTTCTTCACCCAAAGTTGACTTTACCCAAAGTTGACACACTTGCTTAAACCAACCCCCATCCCCTGCCCCAGAAAGAGTTCACATCAGGCTGGAAATTTTAACAATATTTTATTGAACACTTAGCAGCGGCAAAAAATTTTTTGACACTGAATACTTTAAAATTGAGGCTAGATATAATTTATTTTAATGAGATAATAAAGAGATACTCAATGGACTCTGCATTGAGAGCTCCCATTTCTTACCCTGTTTTAGACACCATGTGAAACTCAAATAGCCTTAGAACCAAGAAGTGCCTATGCATCTGTGCAAGTTTTTAGTCCTTCTGTCCTTGCACAAGATTTTTTGCAGAGAGTACATTTATTTCTCATAGAGCCTCACAGAGTCCTCTATTCTCTTGCCAACTGTACCAGTACAGTCAAACTCCATTTGTAGATCTCCACAGACTCCAGGGAAAGGATGTACAACAGTATTACAAGTTTGGTTTTTAAAATTGTATGGGCCTGAAAAAGACTGACCAATAAATAAAATTATAGATAAGTTTTTATTTAGAACTTTAAAATGTGATTACAATTAAAAGCTTTTTCAAGATGAGGTCTGTCAGGGTGCACAAGACACTGTATGACTTAGTGATTAAAACAGTCTTGGGGGGGCGCCTGGGTGGCTCAGTGGGTTAAAGCCTCTGCCTTCGGCTCAGGTCATGATCCCAGGGTCCTGGGATCGAGCCCCACATCGGGCTCTCTGCTCGCCAGGGAGCCTGCTTCCCTTCCTCTCTCTCTTCCTGCCTCTCTGACTACTTGTGATGTCTGTCTCTCAAATAAATAAGTAAAATCTTAAAAAAAAAAAACACAACAGTCTTGGGGTTTTTATGGGATAGAGGAATGTTGGGTATATGCCCTTGTAGTTTTCGGGCAGCAGTTTTTGTCTCTGACTGAAACTTGGAATTGAAGGTGAGGCCTGTGTTGTGCCTCTCAATCTCAGTGATGGCTGTGATCTGAATAAGCATCAAAACAGTATTTCCCGTTTCTGAGAGCCCTGCATTGGTTAGTCAGGGTTCACAAGAAAGGAAAAATAGGAAAGGAGGCAAGGGTAGAAGGCAAAGGAGAAACTGGGGACCCTCTCTTATGTTTTCTTTAGACTTTTTATACCTGTAAAAATATCACTGGTTAAATGGTGAAATTCAATTCAAGGGTAAATTTTTTTTGGTGAAATTTGCTTTAAATGTATGTTTTTAGGAAAAAAAGAAACTTTGCATAATATAAAAAACTATGCTTTGGCATCTGTGTGCTCTTTGTATCTTTTTTTTTTTAATTAATTAATTTATTTTTATTTCTTTTCAGCGTAACAGTATTCATTGTTTTTGCACCACACCCAGTGCTCCATGCAATACGTGCCCTCCCTAAAATCCACCACCAGGCTCCCCTTACCTCCCACCCCCCGTCTCGTCTCTTCAAAACCTCTCAGGTTGTTCTTCAGAGTCCAGAGTCTCTCATGGTTCACCTCCCCTTCCAATTTCCCTCAACTCCCTTCTCCTCTCCATCTCCCCATGTCCTCCATGTTATTTGTTATGGTCCAAAGATAAGTGAAACCATATGGTAATTGACTCTCTCTGCTTGTATCTTTATACCTTATATGTAAGTGATCCAAAGAGCAACAGAAAATTTATCAATGATCTTGACTCTACTCTTGCTCAACAAATATCAACTAACATTAATGTGAATATGAAGGAATTTGCCTAGAATGTTTCTAAAAGAGGAAGAAGGGCAAATAAGATCATCTGAAATGTATAGATTTTCTGTTGAGCTATCCACAGCTGCAAAGTTTTTAATAAGCTTTAGAATTGAAAATGGGTAGTTACTGAAGATCAATTTTGCAAACCTGATTTAATGCTTTTAATTTAGAATAGAGTAGAATTGGGAAATATTTTAAATGGCACTGATTTAAAGCTAGCTATTTAGAGAGTACAAATATACCCATAAAAAGAAATAATACTTTAAGTGGTAAAATGTATTTCATAACAAACTGTCTTGGGCAGTATAGTCTATTAATAGATACACCTTGCTACATGAAATGGGCTAAATTTTATATTAAAGGTTTTATAGTTTATATCTTTTTAAATATTTACATTCATTTGCATAATATCACAATATATATCTTTAAATATATATACATATGTAAATATATATATTGCATTTAGTATAATAGGGTGTGTATTTTATGATATAATGAAAGGCTTTATATAGTATACACTTCAGGTGCTGAGGGAATTTCTATAAGTCAAATCCCATATGTTTAGTGATATAATTTATTAATATATGTCTTTTAAAAGTGGGAAAGTATTTTTATAACAGAGTCATGATGATCAGATATTTTACATTAATAGAAAATAAGATTACTAAAAAAAAGAGAAAAAAAGAAAGAAAGAAAAGACAACAAGATTACTTTTTCTAGCTTGGATGTGAAGAATTACCTCATAGGGTAATATATTAATCAGAAAGTATAAAGAGGCCTGTTATTTGCAGCCATTGAAGTTTAAGCAATAGCTTCTTCACCCACAGATACTTCCAAGGCCCTGGGAAAGGCTCTAAGCATATGGTCAATGAACATTGTCATTGAAAGACCATTTAAGATTTGCTCCTACTGCAATATATTTGAAATGTCCTCAAATTAATGTTCATCTATGGGGAAAACAAAACAAAACAAAAATAAAAACAAATAAAAAACCCAAGACAAACTAAATTAAAGCCAAAAACTTGCAGTGGTTTTTACTAGCTTAAAAAGAAACCTACAAATTTATATGGAACATTAAAATTATTTGAGAAGCTACAATATATTTTTCTAACCATCAGTTAAAAAACAAGCAACTCCCCCCAAAAACAAAATAACAAACAAAAGAACCCAAAAAAACAAACTTCACCACATTTGCTAGAGAAGAGCTTAAATTACCATTAAATTGCCTCCATAAAAAATGCAGAAAGAATGAATATTAGATATAAAAAAATGATAGGGAGTAGTGTGAGGGGAAGTTAACTCATAAAATATTTCCCCACACACATTTTATAGATTTCATATTGTTTCCCATTTTTAAAATGTGCAGTTTATTAGAATTTTTACCTTATAATAATCTAATAAAATTGCATTTTCATACCAATTTTCTTTGTTAAAATTGATATTTTCTTTTCTTAAAATTATGCTAAATTTGTATAGGCTACAGATCCCACAATTTCGCTGGATCCCATTTAGATCAATGCAATTTGATGTAACCTTGATCTAAATTTTCTTTTGCCCCAGTCCTTGAGATACAAAACTTATATTTAGGAAGAATATCAATTATCCATTGGAATTCCACGCTGGATTAGTATAGCGGTGTTCACATGACCAGATCTCCTGTAGTAAACCACATTACCAATTTTTCTGCTCCCTTCTATACCTTTTCTTTCTATTTAACCTAGAGATTAGAATGACAACCCTCTACAACTTGGCAATGCCATATTCCAGATCCAATTGACCATATAAATATGTTATATGAGCCAAAGCTGGAAAAGTTATAATAATTTTTTTTGGCGGGCATCAAAAGAAATCACTGTTGGAGAAAGTAGTAGATATGCATGCCCATCCTTGGGTATTTGGATGGACTCATTATACTAACAATTACTTTTTTGATGTATCAGTTATATCTTTGAGGACATAGTTTGTGGATATTCATTTTAGTATCTTAAGCAAACCAGTTCAGAAAATGATACCAAATAAAATAAACAACAAACCCTTGTGTTTTGATGAATAGATGGGAAAAATGGGAAGGTAGTAGACAGGGCAATTTTAGAGTTTGGATGTATTCAAGATCAGTTTTGGAAATTGCCTCTCTTACAGAAATTAAAGTAGAACTCCTTTTTGAGGTGTAATATAAAATTACCATTCCTCAGATACATACATTTTAGTCCAGCACAGTTAAATTTTGGTCTGTATTTTTCCCTTAACTTAATATCTGATCTTCTCTCTTAACTTATTTTTTTTATATGACGATTATACTGTGATTAGGACAAAATAGTCTCTACAATTGTAGAGACGCTCAGAGAGTATATTCCTCTTTTTCCTAAATTTATTTTCATTTTTTTCATCAAGACTTTCTACCTTCTATATATTTTATCGTTTTATTCTCTTCTAGGGAATGAGAGGATTCATGGACTATCCTGATAATGCATGAACTCTTTTACTTAGCTTTTCTAGAGAAGTTCAGGATTAATATACAGATTTAACAGAGTTAATATACAGATACAGATATTAACTCAGTCATGTTAGCAGAACTTTACTAAATGCCTACTCTGTGACAGTCTCAAGGGCTAGCATACATACATTCACATACATTGTGAAACCAAACAGAAGTAGTCATGTAGAGATAAGCAATTTAAAAGAAGGTACACAAATGGATTTAGCTTTATAAATTTTGATACTCTCCAAAGATAAGAAGCAGTGTAACGTAAGAGGAACAATAAAGGTGACTTACTTTAGAATCATGAATAGGAGTCACATAATATATATTTTTAATTTTTAGAAATAAAATATTTATTTTTAGAGGATTTATTGCAGAATGTAAGAAAACTAGAAATAAGATATCAGAAGAAAAGAAGAGAATAGTAGCTCTGGACACACCCATCTCTGAATGGAAAGTAGAGAGGCACGAACCTTTAAATATGGATATTAAATCATTTTAAAGTCTTGCCTAGAACTATATTTCCATCACACGTATCTTATGCCCATGCTTCAATTGATCCCACTTTTCTTCAACCATAGTATATGTGTCAGTTATATTACTATGTAACAACAAAATAATCTCAACAATTAGAAATTTAAAAAATAGTATTTATTATCTCACATTTTCTATGAGTCAGAAATCTAAATATGGCTTACTTGGGTAACTCTGGCTTATCGTTTCTCACAAGGCTGCTATCTAGGTATTGTTCAAGACTAAGGTCTCAACTGAAGCATAGACTGAGGGAAGATCCACCCCAAACTTACAAGATTGTTGGAAGTCTTCAATTCCTTGTTGGCTATTGGCTGGAGGCCTGCCTTTTTTATGTTCTTTATTTGTTGATCATCCAGTAGAGCATCTCACAGTACAGTGGCTGGCTTCCGTTAGAGTGAGAGAAAAAGAAGAAAAGTAGGAAAGAAACCAGACGTTTTTGAAACCTAATCTCAGAAGTAACATCTCATAGCTTCACTGTCTTCTATTTGTTAGAGACAAATTACTAAGTCCAGCCCACACTCGAGAGTCATGATTACTCAAGGTGTGAATAACAGGAGATGGGAATGACTGGGGGGTCAGATTTAGAGGCTGCCCTACCATACCATGATAAACCTTTTTTGTTTTTGTTTTGTTTTTCTTAAATTGATAACTCAGATTTTGTTTAAAGTGTCGTCTCAGTTGGACTGCGACTCTCCTAGATTTAGCCCTAAAATAACATCCCGGGAAAACTTAAGTCCTGGGTCATTTGGGACAACTGGGTAGCCTACTTATACTTTCAAACCTAGAATTCTATTCAGAGACTTCTACCTTATACTATCTTAATAGCTTTTCTTTTTCCTACTAACATAAAACTACTCAAACTCCATGACTCTACCTAAATATTTTCTCTTCAGACAATCCTCTCTGGCTCTAATTCAAGGCTGCTGGTTCCTTTCCAACTCCAAAAAATGTTCTTGGAACACTATTTATGTACTCCTTTCACTTTCTGTCGATAAAGACTTATGTCCTCCATCCCTAGAACCACCAAGGCTAGAATCTAGAGGGGGGCAGGGGGACAACAAGGATGGTGGTTGATTAATTTTTGTGTTTATGGTGCTTAGTTCAGTGATTAGTAATTTTGCAGGTAAATTATATCCTTTCTACAAAAGAAAATATGATATAAGAAAAGTGAAAAAAATGCCCAAATCTATTCAGCCAATAGATAAAGGAAAGAAAACCTGGAATTACACTGGTATCTACCAGATATTGATAATGAGTTATGTGGCAAGTTTATATTTAAAACTCTCCCATTGTAAACAATGACATATCTAAAATTTTAGATAGTAAATCATAAAAATGTCTGTATCTTTTGATAGACACCAAGAAGCATAATAACTGAAGAATAATTAAAATAGTTTTGTTTTCTTTTTTCAGAAAATGAGGACAGCTCACGATGTTGCTATCACACTCTATCTTTAGAGAAGTCACACTTTTTAGGATGACATTAATAGAACATCTGGTATCTCTGCATAAGCACTGGTAGATTAGAATTATAAGTGCTTTGAAATTAAGTGAAATAGCTTTCAAAACTACATTATTTAATCCAAGAAACAGGAGCCAATTGGAATTTCACTTTTCTCCCAGGGTATCACATACTACTTCGATTTTTGAGCAGCCATTTACCTAGATAATCCTACTGGCCCTGAAGTAGGGAGTATAACTTAAATGTAAGGATGAACAATGATGCTTCAATTTTTATGAATAGATAGCAATGGTTAAATAACATCAAAGCATCATGGCTGAAGAGAAGAGACAATTTCCCAGGAGTGAGCAGACTCTGGAGAAAGGGGAATGGGGTTTCTTTCCTATTCTCCCCTCACTCCTCACCAATTAAACGTAATAATTCAGTAGTGTATTAAGAAAGGCAAAGGAGGGGCGCCTGGGTGGCTCAGTGGGTTAAGCCTCTGCCTTCGGCTCAGGTCATGATCCCAGGGTCCTGGGATCAAGCTCCACATCGGGCTCTCTGCTCAGAAAGGAACCTGCTTTCTCCTCTTTCTGCCTGCCTCTCTGCCTACTTGTGATCTCTGTCTGTCAAATAAATAAAATCTTTAAAAAAAAAAAAAGAAAGGCAAAGGATTTGGAGGTGATTTAGAGGTTGGCTTTTTAATAAGGTTGTATTGCTCTACTTATCCTATCATTAATTGGCCAGATCTGTAATACACAATTTTGGTTGCCATGATTATATTGCTTTATTTTTATTATTTGAATGCCAGTAAATAAACTACAATTAATATTTATTAATTAATATTAATACTGTGGAATAATATTTCCTTTTGTCAGATAGAGCATTGGGCATGTAATTTATATTGGAAAAATAAACTTCCAAGAAAGATTTTGTTCCCCAATTAAAAAAAAAATTAGGTGAATAAAAAAAAACAACAGTTTTTGATATTGCTAAGAATCAAGGGTGTGATATTCAAAGAGATGGCCACAATATTCTAAATCATGAACAGGTACCTCAATTATATACTGAGTGATAAAAAGTAGAAAAACAGGAAGGCTTGAAGCCATGAATTCTTCAATAAATCAAATGAATTAGTGTCCAGAATCTAGATCTTAAATCCTGTAGCCTCTTCTGGATTGTTCTCTTTATGTTTTTAAGATGCAAGTATTTGGATATTCTGTTCTAACAGCTGAGTGCATCCTCACTGAGTAAAATAATTCTAAAGTTATCAGTGACATATGTAGCAAAAATCCTTTGAATAAAATTGGAAGTGAGTTACTTATATAATTATATTTGCAAAGATCAGTCAACTTAAAAAATGTTCAGACTCATTCATAATTTCACATTTAAAATATGAGCAAGTATAATTTTTAATGACAAAAACAAAGCCAAAATAGGTCAATCCTGAGAACAGAAATCTCCTTTCATTGTGAATAAACCAATATTCCATACATGCACACATGTACTTATATACATTATCTCTTTTATACATGTGTTTCTACTAATATTTTAATGTAGTTAAAAGTATAATATAAATATTTAACAAATAGCAGAAGCTTATGGGCCTCTGACTTTAGGTAAAGAACATTATCGGATGTTGTTTACATCAATGATTTTAGGTGATAATGGAGTAAGATTAGAGTAATTTTCTCTTTGTCATCTCATCAAAAAAAAAAAGAATGACACTTATCAAAACTATATTTATGTACATTTTTTCCCTAAATAGCCTCACTTTACCATGAGCAAGATCAACATAATAGGAAATCAAGACAGCACATTCACTCACTAATTTTCACTGTGGTTAATCGTTGAAACCATTAATGAGACCCCCTGTGCTTTTCGGGCTATCTCTAACTTGAACTTGTTCAGCAAATTTTGTCTGCATTAGTAGCCATGGTAACTTCAGGATAAATATTGAGTGTTGGCCTTCCAACTGCTAAAAACTGCTAAGTTCCTATAAGTTGATTGTGTATTTCCACAGAGACACGAGCATGCAAGATAATTGAAACTTTCATCTGGTTCCAAGGAAAGAAGTTTATTATAAAATTAAATAGGAAATAAAGTGCAAATATTAGGAAAAGTTTTTTTTTTCTCCCCTGAGGTGGTAAAACAAATGGCAAATTTCATGTCAATTATGTAAAACTTTTATGTAAAGGGATCATTATCACAGTTACATGCTTAGATGCTTTTGAGGGACTATTGAAGAAAGGTTGGAAAAATAGGGTAGTTCAAGACCAGTATGATCTCAAAAATGTTATTGCCCTGTTAGGTGCATATTTATGATATATGGTTTTGTGAAATGTCCTCTTAATTGAAACAAAAAGACAGTATGTATAAACCTTTTCAAATTATATGCTTGTTACTGGAAAATTATTGACCACTCCTCAGATCATGCTGATACACAGGAGACCACCTTGTGTTGACTCAGAGTTACACATCTGTGAAATATAATTGTATGTTGTCGAGATTTTAGGTAGGCAGGCTGCTGTGCTCATCTCACATATATTAATAGAGCCCTTTGATTTTTAGAATACTCAACTGTTTATCATTAAAGGTTGTTAAATGTAAGCCCTATGGTGTATTGCCTTTTTGACAGATGACCACAATAGTATCTCCTATCCTACATGTCTTCTAATGATGTAACTTTGACATTGCTCCCCCACGTGTCTCCTTCCTTGGACCACATAGGCTATCACAACTGCCTTTGGTGACAAGTATAATTGAAGTAATTTCTGAGGCTAGGTCATTAGAGTAGAATAGACTTTTCTTGCCCTTTTGAGACACCTGTTTTTGGAACTCAACTGTGGCCATCTTGTAAAGAAGCCCAAATTAGCATACATGAAGAAATCACTTGGAGAGAATTCATTTAAATTGACAGTCCAGTAGAGCTTCTACTGCCTGCAATCATCGATTGCCAGATATGTGAATTAAAATGTCAGCCCTTATCCGTTAAGTTCAGTCTGACTTAGTGTTTTTCCAAGAGGCAAAAATTTATCAATGAGTAACTTGATTCAAGCTCTGTGCTTGAATTTCTAAGCCTCAGAGCTCCAAGCACAATGAAATGACCGGTCTATGCTTAAAAATTGGCGTAGATTTTACGCAACATTAGTAACTAGAATAAGCATCATCTACTTCTGTCCTTATTTGTACCGACTAAAGCTTCAAGTTGTATATTCCTAGTTATGTTTTCTAAATTGAGTAAGTAATATTTTCATAAGCTCAACCCTGTCTTTATTCAGGAGAAGATTGTTAGATGTTATTTTCACTCAAAAGTACTGTCAATTGAATATCAACAGAGAAGCACCTAATAAATATAAAAGTTTTCAATAAATGCACAAATATAATTTGCCTCTGTCAGAAGTTGAAAAGAATTTGGGATGTCTGGGTGGCATAGTCAGTTAAGCTCAGGTCATGATCACAGGGTCTGGTTTAGGCTCAGGTTTTGAACTCAGGGTCATGAAATTGAACCCCACTGGGCTCTTCACCCTGCATGGTGTCTGCTTGTGATTCTCTCTCTCTCTACCTCAGCGCCTCCCCCCGGCCCCCACTTACACTCTTTCTCTCTAAAATAAATAAATCTTAAAAAAAAAAGTTGAAAAGGATTTATCAGTTGGATATGTAGATTAGAGAAACTGATTTCAACATTATCAGTGGTCATTTTCTTTCCTCCACATAAAATATTATGAAAAATTTCCCGTTGCAAGAGGCAAATGTGATTCAGAAAATGTCAGTAATTTATTGGAAATTTGAAGTTTAAAACCAGGCTCTCTATCAGGCTTATTGTGCATTCAAATCAGAGGTAATATGTTGACAAACATCTGGAAAAAGAGAAAAAGACATGGGAAGGGTAGAAGATAGGGAGAGAGAGGGAGACTGAGACTGTGGTGCTATTTTTTTTCATGGATTTTATTTCTGGTTCTAGTCTCCTTGGAGGTGCAACTACATTATCTTGATACCTCTGTATCCCTGTAAAGTCCAGTTGTAATCTGAGGTTACCTGAAAATAATGTATCAGTCATAATGGTTTTGACCACAGGTTATAGTATCATTCCCATTGACTAAAACAAACAGGAAATGTGTAATCTTCCATAAAAAGACATTTAGAGACAGAGTCCTCCGGCAGCTCAGCTATAGAGAAACTAGAATCTTTCCATACTCTGATATGCCAGTCAAGTTTAAGTTTTATTTTATGGTTGGTCTCTCTTGTGGTTATAAGAGGACTACAAAGTGTGTATTAAGTCTACATATTTCTTCATTCAGTGCAAATAGCACCATCTCTTTCTGTGTTCTTTCCCCAATTTTTTTTTTCCTTTCAGCCTGTCCTTCAGAGGCCTTTAATTCTTAATTTTCCCAATACTTGAATGTTAATGAGCTCTGCTAGAAAAAGAACATTCTTCTCTGGCAGCACAGAATCAGTGATTGGGTTTCATCATTTCTTTTTCTTACAAGTTTCTATACATGGAGGGGAGCCATAATCAGATGTTAGAATAATTTGAATTTTGTAGTATTTTCAGGAGACATAGTTACCGTCAGTTTTTGTTTTAAATACTCTTTCTTTTCCTCAGTTTCACTTCATTTTTCCTCTTAGCTTTTTCAAGGTCTGTAGTTTATCAGTAGGAAATGAACACATTAATAAAACTATAAGTAGGTAATATTCTATAAAAATCATTCATTAATAAAAATATTCATTTATTCTAAAGCACACACTTTTTAACTGAATAGGCAATGGTTTATGTCAAATATAAATGATTGACTCATAAGGAAATTACATAGAAACAGAAAACAAATCACTCCAAATAACATTACCAAAACTTAAACACTATGAATGTGTGTTGCTTTTCAGATTTTGTTTAAAATTTCTGTTCTAACCCTACTCACACACAAATTGTAAGATATTCAGTAGTAGTTTGTCTTATATTTCTGATTCTCATGGCCTTATGCACTAAGAAATTTTTCTATGCCTTTGAATATATTTTAAATATTACTACAATAAATGTAAAATATTAAAAGAATAAATGTAATATTACCATTTTCTATTCTTTTATTTTTTAGGTTATTTCTTATCCTTGTGTTAAGTACTACTGTTATATAGTGAATAACTTCCTTGCATAAGTTAATATCCACATTTTAATTAAAATTATATCTTTAAATTTATTTTTATAAATGAAGTAATTGGGACAAATAGTATATATTTTTAAGCTTTGTCACACAGATTAACATAATTATTAAAATTTAATTTAAAAATTTTCCTGGGCCATTGGTAATATAGATGAAATGACTGCATACTAGTTTTCACATATTTATTTTTTTTTCCATCAGTTTACATAGTCCTAATAAATACTTTGTGACATCAGTTACTGGAAATTGCAGAGCATTTTGTAGCCTATAGAATACAATGTAGCTTTTAGCACTTTATTATTTCTTTACATTTTGTCTATAACATGGATGCATAATTCTTCAGGAAAAGTACAAATTTTTTTTTTTTTTGTAAGTAGGGGCTATTTACATAAAACCAGTAATCATAAGATCTCTTTACCATTAAAAAAAAAAGAGAGAGAAAAGCAACTCTAAACAGCAAGTTTTATAATGGAAGGTTAATCCCATGAAATCTACTTTGTGTAATAAATGCAATCTTGAAAATTACAGAGATATCCTTTAATTTGTGAAATTCAGATGGAGAAACCAAGCTGAATTTTTAGACACCATAGAAAGATATTTCTAATCAATGTAAATATTCTAAAATAAAACCTGGCCATTTAAATATTTTTTGTTGTTTGTGTAAAATTTATTTTGGAAAAAAAATAATGGCAATTAATAGGAACAGTTGACTCACCAAGTTCTCATGGAATATTGGATATGTATTCCTCAAGAGGGTACATTTAAGTCAGTATAAATGTCACAGTATGGTTTTTAAAGAACACTTATTTGATGTGTGTTTATAATTTTAATTTAAAAATACGATTTAAGGCCAGTTGGAAGAGAAAGTTAAATTCAAGTCATTCAGTATTTTTCTTCTCTTCACCCCAAATAGTAAAACACATTCCCTTCAGTATTTTCCCACAGGAAACAAAAGAAAACAAAACACTTTATAATCCTGAAGTCTCAAGTAACCAATTTACTGATTTTGGTTGAGTCAGCACAAAATTCTTCATAATAAAACATCAGGGTGTTTACAAATACTTCTAATATATGTTTTTGCTTTCAAAGTTTTTGTAGGCATGGGGTAAAAATTCTCTGGGGGAAATGTGGCACCACATAAAATAGCCACAGAGAGAATTTTTTATTCCTCCCTATCTAAAAGTATTGATTAGAAGCTTGAATTACAGAACCTCACTCTTCAAAAGTATACCCATGATTTTTTTGAAGTTTTTGTTTCAGGGTATATTTTAGAAAGGACCCACAAATCTGTGTGTGTTATTGAAAATACTGCATTTGCTTCTTGTTAAAGTACACTACCTATCTCTCCTCATTGTTAGGGTCCTGCCTTAACTAGGATTTTCTAGATCACATTTCATCCATGCGAGCAACACCTTATCTCTTCTTGAAATTCCTTTTATAAACATCTTCAAGGAAATCCTGAAATGTCCCCATGCAAAAGGTATAGACTTAATTATAGAAATACAGACTATAATTGATTAATCGTGAAGAAGAGAGCACCCTTCTGAAGTAAAGAAATCTGTTTATGAAAAAAGCAAAATGAGTTTTATTGCCTCTCTGCAGGTAGGCAGAATACCACACAGAAGATTCTTGTTGGGAAAAGTGGGTACAAGGATTTAATTGGTTCTGGAGGTTCTTATGGTGGGATATCTGATTGAGCCTTCGTTTTGGCTTCTTCTCATGGGAGGAGAGATTCTGGGTTAGAAGAAAGCATATGTGAGTCACCAGACATTCCTCACTCATTATGGCGTAACAGATGAGTATATTTGTTCACGTCCTTGATACTATCTTAGGAAATAATTGAGAAAAAAGAAATGTGGCTGAGTGAAATAAGTCAAGCAGAGAGAGTCAATTATCATATGGTTTCACTTATTTGCGGAGCATAACAAATAACACGGAGGACATGGGGAGATGGAGAGGAGAAGAGAGTTGAGGGAAATTGGAGGGGGAGATGAACCATGAGAGACTATGGACTCTGAAAAACAACCTGAGGGTTTTGATGGGGCGGGCGGTGGGAGGTTGGGGGAGCCAGGTGGTGGGTATGATGGAGGGCACGCATTGCATGGAGCACTGGGTGTGGTGCAAAAACTATGAATTCTGTTACGCTGAAAAGAAATTTTAAAATGTGGTTTTGTAATAATGTATCTTAGATCACTCATTCTCACTGTATTTAGAAACCTTGGTAATTTTTAAAAGTTATTTCTGAAGCCACCTTATTTTATAGTAGATCAGTAAAAGGGACATAGTTTTGTCTTTAACTCTTTGAAAATCCCAAGTATGCATAACACAGAAACTATGTTAGATAGGCCTTATAGTAAGAGTGGGTACTTACAAAGCCCTTCTTGAGTACAGGGCTCTGTTCTATGCATTTTACAAGGATTAATTGTTTTAATTCTACACTGACCCTATGAGAGGGTATTATTAGAGTCACATTTTACAGATGAGGAAACTGAGGCACAGGGAGTTTGAGAAACTTGACCACATTCATCATATGCTAAGTTCCTGTGCAGGCTGCAAACCCATTCAGTCTAGTTCCAGAGTATGTGGCCCATAAAAACATAGTAAATAAGGAGAACAAAGAGAGGGAGAAAGAAACCGATCACAAAATTCAGGAACAAAGGCACAGTTACAAAAGTGATGAGCTCTTGAGTGCAGACTTAATGAGGAACTTGGGTATATTAGAGGGAAGAAAAATGCCGGTTGCTGATAAAGGTCTTCATTTATATTTAAAGAGAGATGAAGAAAGCAGTTTTCAAGACTTTGTTCTGTGTGCTATACATAAGCTTTCACTTTGGCTTTTGGGAAAGACTTTGGTAAAAATTTAAATTTAAATTGATCTCATTACTTTTGGTTTTGGAATTGTATTTCTTTCAATTAAAATGATTTGATGGAGGGACATAAGATTTTCTAAACTTGTTAAGGACCATGAAGATGACAATTGTGATAAGGATGGCTGGACAGTTTCACCAACTTCGTGAATCCATACTTAGTGGTAGACATGTTTGTACGTTAGTGATAGACCAAAAAAAACAAAAACAAAAACAAAAACAAAAAAACATTTAGCCCTGTGTGTTTGTTTTGTTTAAAAAAAAATGATTCAAATCCTATAGTAATATCTACTGATAGCTTTCTTATCCCTTCTCTATAGATCTAAAACATTTTATGAGAGATCAAGCAAAGCAAGGATCACTTCTGTTGTTATTTTCTAGGGACACAATTTGTATTCCAATAATGTGGGGCTTGTAGTTCCCCAGTTCCCTGTACTGTTTGTTTGCTTTGCTTTCGTCTGTACTTTCAATGATGTTTCTCTTCTGTTTGGAATGCCTTTCAAATGTCATCTCCAGCATACTTCCTTTTCTTATCTCCTCTGCCCCAGCTCAATCCCCACACACACTCCAGAATGCGTTAAATGCCTAGTTCTGTACATGAACCTTTTTTCACAGCATTTGTCCTAGCATGTTGACATTTTCTGTATATGTGTGTGACTTTCTACCCTACTGAGCTCAAGAGCTTAGAGGGTGAATACTGTCTTATTCACATGTGTAAATTCAGCTCAGGTCCAGTGCCTGCCATTTAGTGGGCACTCATTATAAATTTGATAAACTCAACTAATCTGATCACAGAGTCATGAACCTGAAAATCAACAAACACATGTCTCTCAGTGGCCTCAAAACACATAAATGTGACATAAATTGTGAACAAAAGCCAAGCACTTTCTTCATAGAAAAGTCCCTCAGGTCTTACACACTCTTATTTTAGACACCATTAAAAAAAAAAATGCTTGCTTATTCAATTTCCTAGCACAAAGAAAAGTAAAAGCAGCAATTTGGAGGCAGTGAGGGGGTGATGCTAGAGGCAAGCATAGTAAGAAAAAATAAATAAACGAATAATAATAAATAGCTGCTAACTTGAGGTTATACAAAGGTGGTACCAAATGTACCAATGAAGCACTTCTTTCCAATTAGATTATGGATATCAGCCTCCTAGTATG
>PISX010032635.1:0-15975 GCA_004024625.1 Mellivora capensis
GGAAAGAATGTCCAATGGAAAAAAGACAGCCTCTTCAATAAATGGTGTTGGGAAAATTGGACAGCCACTTGCAGAAAAATGAAATTGGACCATTTCCTTACACCACACATGAAAATAGATTCAAAATGGATGAGGGACCTCAATGTGAGAGAGGGCTCCTCTTTTCACCCTCACCACCCACAAACGTTACTGTTGAGTCAGAAGAGTCCTGAGACTTCTCTATACCTTCTAACTATGGAAAGAAGTAAAGAAATAGTTCCTTGTGATGGGGAAGAAAAAGCTCCCAGGTGAACACCTGGGCTGACTCTCTGCTGGACCACAAGCTCCGGGCCTCCACGAGCAGCCTGAGAAAGAACCTATGTCATGAAGATATTCTCCCATGGAGCAGAACAAGTTCTTTATGAAGTTAAATTCCATTAGTGAAGGTTGAACACAATCTCAGAGGAGATGGCTAAGCCCATTTTTCCAGTAAAGGCTGCAAACAGCTTCATCAAAGTTGTTCCCACATTCTAGATACAGGAAAATGTTTAGAGCTTAATTCCCAGTCTTCAATTCAGGGGCAAGATAGATTCATGAATTAATTTAAGGTAAAATAAAAGAATTATATTTGAATGTATAATAGATATTACTAGAATTTACATCCCTTCAATCTCCATCAAGCTGAAAGCCTCTCTTAACCTGATTATGAGATGCAAAGAGTGAAAAGTGCCTATTGGGGATGGTCATGGAAAAAATGTGACTACAGACTGGCCCATGAGCTGGACCTGAGTATTCAGGGGCTCTTCACCCCCTTTGCTGTCCTTGAAGGGTGGATTCCACTTGCCTTTCTAACTTCTAGAGGCTGCATAACCTTGAGGACACAGCCTTGAGCTAATGATGTGGTGTTGAGAACACCTGCATGGTATCCATGACTGAAACTAGTTATGGTCTCTACGCAAACTTCTAAGGTTCGGCGGGTGAATTCGGTGGTCCATTCATCTCGCTGCCCCTGAAGACAAAATTCCCTTTGTTTATTCAAACGGTCACCAACCAAGCTGGAATGCCTCACCTCTTTCTTTGGGCTCTCCCATTAGGGGGTGGCAGGTTTCTGATTATAACTGGGAAGCTCCCTGGATGGTTACAAACCAATGGTGCCCTTAAAATCAAGAAGACAAGAACCAATTCCCTTGTAGATAATGCCTTGTAAATAGTGGCCATGGGAGATCTAGATGCCACTAAGATGAGTGGAAAGTAAGAATAAGAAAATGGATCAGGGAAAATAAGCATTAAGAGGTGGGCAGAGAAGGGATGAGGACAATGACATTTCCAAGGTATGTTGCTGAAGGTGGAGGATGGGTTTGCCTGGACCACAATAGGACAGCCAAGTTAAGAGGAAGCCACCTGGGGCAGTGTCTGAGTGCTAATCTATCAGGAAATATATCAAAATGAAGAAAACTACCCAAAAGTCCTCTTCTAGACAAATGTGTGATTAGAAGGAATCTTTTAATAATTTACTTGGGGTGGAATCTGAGAGCTAAGAGATGGTCCGTAAGGAGATGGGATCAGGTAACTGAAAGTTTGGGGTCAGGCTAGGAGGGCTGAGGACATGGACAAGGGGCAGAGAACTTACAAGCAAAAAAGTGGCTTTTCAGTTTCTCAACTTGAAAGTGGAATTCAAAAGCTCCAGCTAAAACGTCAAACTCTGCCTGAACTGCATCAAGAACATGTAATAAAATTTTGCAGAAAATTAGTGGAAGAGGGAATCTACTACTTACAAACAAAACAAAACAAAAAGATAGCGAGAGAGAGAGAACCTTCCCAAACAGTCTGAAAATAGCAGCTGTGTAAACCAGAAGCACAACTCAGGGAGGGAGATGGCTGAAGACCCGGGGAAAGAACTGGAAAGACTGACTTCCTTCTATCAAGGGCAGATTATCTCCAGTGAGGGGAAAAAAACAAAAAAACTCTAGATGGTTTAGGCTTTAACCTGCAATCACGTCCAAATTCCGCTCTCCATATAGGGAGGGAAGAGGGTGAGTCCAAATAACATAGTTCACAGGGTTTGAGAGCTGGTGCAAGGGATGGCTTTCACCTAATGACTGGGAGCAGGGCTGCAGCCAGGCAACCCCCACCCCCACCCCCACCACAGCCAGTTGAAGCCGAGACAATATAGTTCAGAAGTAGATACTGAAAAATAGAAATCTGGTAAAGAAATGAGAGCAGGGAGCAGTGTGTCAAGAGAGCAAGAAGGTGAGAAAGGCAACCCTGGCATTTGTCTGTTTTCCACAGCTAACTTTTTGATGTACCCTACATGTCTCATTTTCATCTCCTCTGCTCAAGACTTCCCTTGACCACCATATCTAAAGCAGTTCCCATGCACTTTTTAAGTCAGTATCTGGATTTGTGTTTCTTTCTTTGCTCTTACCACAGTTTATTTATTGGTTATTTACTTATCTATTTTCCTCTCAAAACTGTAAGCCCTCTGGGGTCAGGGACCATGCTTGATTTGTTTTTTCCTTTTCTCCCAGATGCCAGAACAGGTTTGGTGCCCAAAAGTATTTCTTGACTAGATAGATGGATAAGTGCTCATGGTCTTAAGAAGGGTATCCTAAGAGACCTAAGGTCCAAATTAGGAGAGTATCTTACTTGTCTTTATCTCCATAGTGCCTAAACCCTCCATAGCTGGTACCTAGCGAGTACTTAAATATTTTTGAATAAAATAATAAATCTAACATAAAAAATCAATGTATCACTCATCTTAAGAACCTCATATGAATTAATCAGTAGCCTCAGGTTTTGTTTCTTTTTTTTTTTTTTTAACAATTGGGTAGGTTCATATGTTTTCCAAATTGAGGTATTTTTTTTAAAGGATTCAAACATAGCTTTCTTTATACTCCCTTTGTTAGTATGGCACAATAATGTGATTTATTCCTCTTGGGTTTTCCAGTCAGTTTCTGAGCAAATACTCAAAGAATCCTTTCTGTTTCTCAGTTGGATGATACTTGATGAATAAAACTGTGAACACAACTGTGAAAGGCCTTCCCTTTTTAGAAATGAAATCAGGGGAAGCTCATATAACTTCTCGTTGACAGACCTATTTTGGACTCACTAGACTGTAGGAAAGAGCTAGTATCTATAAACTAGAAGCGAAGCTTATGACACATTTCAAACTAGAAAAACCAAGTTAAATTTTTCTGACTTCTAGTGTACTCGTATTTATTCTGACTATGCTAGACACTATGGAGAAATCTTATATATATATATATATTTCTTCCCCCAAGGAGCTGATCAAGCAGCAGGAAAGCTAGCAATTCAGACGGTCCTAATAAAAGGCACAACAAGGCCAGTATGGCCCAAAGTGTAATAGGAACACAGAGCAAGGAAAGGGATGTCACAGCTGCTATGATCAGTGAATGCCTTGGGAGAAGGTAGCATTTTAGATGGGCCTTAAAATGGGCTTGTTTCAAAAAGCATTATGAGGGGCACCTGGGTGGCTCAGTGGGTTAAAGCGTCTGCCTTCAGCTCAGGTCATGATCCCAGGGTCCAGGGATTGAGCCCCCCATCGGGCTCTCTGCTCAGCGGGGAGCCTGCTTCCTCCCCTCTCTCTCTGCCTGCCACTCTGCCTGCTTGTGATCTCCGTCTGTCAAATAAATAAAATCTTTTAAAAAAAGCATTATGATATGGGTTACATGGAACATTTAAATCTGCTAATTGGATAGAACTAACAATTCAAAAGTCCATTTTTAATATCTCTATGTGTTGTTGCTAATGTCAAGGAAAGCTTACTGAGTAGTCAGAAGTTTAAAAAAATAACATATATACATATATATATAAACATATGAATAGATAGCATACGTTTAAATAATATATATGTGTGAAATTAATGAGCTAAAAAACATAAGAAAATGACATTTTAAAAAACATTTTGATGAGCAATGTTTTATCATTAAGTTTTAAATCTTAAAATTTTAGCTTTGTTATTTAGTCCACTGCTCTTATTTTAAAATTTAAAAAGGGAGGAGGGTGCTTGCTAAGATGAATCAACCTTCCCAAGTTACTAACTACAGAGAGAGGACTCCATCTCCCATTTCCTACTTTGACCTAGTTCTCTTGCCACCATGCTATACTGCTTTTCAGATAATAAAGTATGGATTATCCTATTACAGTCTGTATGTATCTGTTGCCAAATTTTGGCTTTTATAGAAAATGAACTTAGTAAAAATATCTCTCATCTCCTACTCAAAAAAAAAAAGTAGATAGGGGGGCACCTGGGTGGCCCAGTTGGTTAAGCATCTGCCTTCGGCTCGGGTCATGATCTCCCGTGTCCTGGGATGGAGCCCCCACATTGGGCTCCCCGCTCAGCAGGGAGCCTGCTTCTCCCTCTGCCACTCCCCCAGCCTGTGCTCTCTCGCTGTCAGATAAATAAAATCTTTTTAAAAGGGGGGGGGGGGGCAAAATTGACAGTGGATACACTTTCAAACTGCTTTTGACCAAAATTTTTAGATTATACTAATATTTTTGAATACTTACTTTACGCCAAGAACTGCATTAAGCTCCTTTAAAACGCATCGTTTCCTTTAATTACTGCAACAGCCTCACGAGGTAGGCATTATTATTTAATGTCTATTTTACGGATTGGAGCCAGGTATACTTAAAAACTTGCCCAGGATCACCCAGTTGATAAACAAGAGTTTGGGGCTCGAATCCACACAGAGTCTATGCCCCTAACCATTAAGTTACCAAGACAAAGCTTTGTAGATGGGAGAGCAGATCCATGGGAGATGGGAGATGGACCGCATCTCCATCACCTAGCACAGTCTCTGGTACCTCCTAAGCCTATTTTGTAAGTTTTCTCGAGTAAATATAGTTTATTATTTATTGATTCAACAGTGCCGACTCACTGATCAAACTTAAAGCCAATGTGATTTATTCTTTGGGGAAATAGTTATGGATCTGGCAGCCACTGGATGTTGAGTCCTGTCCTAGAAACTAGAGGAAACATCTTAGCAGCACGCGCTAGATGCTTGAGGGGAGCAAGGGCCAAGCGGGTAAGGGAGGAGAGGAGGTGGAACGCGGGTGGAGGCGCACGTGGGGCCGGGAGGAGGGCGGGCCTGTTGCGGGAACGGACTTCCGGGGAGGGGACAGCCGCGTGGGGCGGACCTGCACGCGGAGGAGGACGCGCGGGACGCGCGGGAAACCCGGGGAACCTGTGAGCCGAGGCAAGTACGCTCCAGGCTTTTTGTCGGTGGCCTCGAAATTCCCACGTTGCCCTTGGAAACTCTTTTCTTCAACCCCCCTCACAGTCTCCCAGCCCCTAGCAGCGTTTTGACCCAGCCGCTCCCTCGACCCGGGCGTGCACAGCCCGCAACGGAGCTGGGCTCCGCTGGCCCCCGGGACGCGGGTGGAGGGAGGGGCGCCCCGGGCTCAGCGACTGAGCGAATTCATGGAGGGCAGCAGGGCGGGGAGAAGGTTCCGAGCCCGTCCTCTGGTGGGCGGAGCACGGGCCCCTCAGAGCCCCGTGGGGGAAGGAGAGCGGGGAGGCCCCCAGCTAGTCGGCAAGGGGGTAGGGTGGAGGGCGGGGCAGAAAGTGGGGCTGTCACCCACCAGAGGGGAAGTTTGACGCTGGGCCGCGGAGGTCACAGGTCAGTCTCTGCTTCTCACCAAAGAATGTGACGGGCACGGAATCACCTTGTCACCTAGTTTCAGGAGCAAGAAGGCCGCATCCACTGGAGAGATCTTGGTCGAGGAAATTGGAGGGGGAGAGGGTGAGGCTCTGAAGACACCTCGAAATGCACCCCAAATGCACCCGGTGGCTTTTCAGCCCGTGTGACAAACACCCACGAGGGAAAGCATGCAGTAACAGCCCACGGAATATGGGCGATGGTTTTATAAAAACACTCCAAGAGTCGCATTACAGCGAACGAGTTGGGAGATAATCAAGCTGAAACTAAAATGAGTTTAATTCAAGAGCTGGGATCTGAGAACCGAAGTAAAAACCTTCTTAACTTAAAATGTTAGGAACCAAAAAGAACAAAAGTTGAGAGGGAAAATCTTGCGCTAATTACTTCAAATTATCCTGTAGTTCTGTTAAAGAATAACAGTTTATCAAATAGTGATTTTTAAATTTTAGCCCAAAAGGACTTTTGCTGGATTTATTATGGGATGCTATTACAATTATTCCTCTGCTTTAAAGATCAAATTGAGCTTCCGAAGGGATTTTGTAGTTTTACTTGAAAATGTGATGAAGGATAATAATTCAATAAACTGAAAACATATAGCTAAAATTCTCACTTAAAAACCATTAATAGTTGTTAATGACATACAATATCAAAAAGAGAAAGGAAATGGGATTTCTTTGCAATGTAACACATTTTAGAGCAACGCCTGTTTTGATGGACCTCATTTTAAAGAAGAATATGACCCCTAAAATTACTGTAGGTAATTACTTTAGGAATTTACTTACCTTTTACTTTGGACTGGCTGCTGCTACCACTTTCACACACCAAGCACTGGCACATGCTCTTTCCTCTGTCTAGAACGCCTAAATTTCAGATTTGTAGTTTCTCCTTCCAGTTTGCTTGTGAAAAGCCTAAAGACAAGTGTCCCATACTTTTAGACTGTATTAATCCTAATTCTTCTAGACACTCTCCCTCCCCCCAAATGTAAATGCTGGCAGTTTTGCAAAAGTCCATTTCTTCATCCTGACTGGATGAGTTTACCTCTGGAATTCTCCCGAATTTCTTATGATTGGTTCCATAGGATTAAAACTCATTCTTAAACAGTTAGCTGGTTATACCCAGAGGAATTTTGGGGACAGGAGAATACATAATTTGGTATTACCAGGAAATACAGCAAAAAATATTTGTGGCATGACAGTTAAATATTTTAAACATCTTAAATTAAGAATACCTATATTTAAAAGTCACACATCGGATTTAATAATACACCAGATTTTAAGATCTGTCATACTGATGGCCAGATGAGTGAACAGTAGCATAGTTTTTTGTGTAATAAGAACAAATAACTTCTACATATACACATAACATTGCACTAGTTTTATATTTGTTTAGAGAAAACTTGACTGGGAAAGTCAAGTGGAGAGGAGTGGGGAAGCCTAAATTCATCTGACTGTTATTAATAATGCGTATAAGAAAAATTTTCTGAGTGCAATGGAGCTCAAGTGGGTGCTCCATGGGTGAAATAGAGAAACTTCAGTATTTGAGTTATTACCATTATTGTAATGCTTTAGCTTTTGTTTATTTCATCTATTTTTCATCTTATTTACTCTTCACTAGTTTAGACATGAGTGAAAGCAGCGAAGAATGTGTGAAAAAGATTAGCAGTGTGAATCTTGACAAACTTATAGATGACTTCTCACAGATAGAAAAGGTATGTAAAGATATAAAACACTTGTAGTATAAAAGGAAAAAGTGAAACACATTTTGCCAGTGGAAGAAGTTGGGGGGAAAAAAAATGTGCCAAAAAGTAAGCAAGGTAAAGATAGTGGCAATATATTTTGCTAAGTCCTTTCTCATTTTTAAAATCCATATTTAAAATATATTTGATTTTGAATCATTTATACTAATACATCAAAATGTTCCTGGGACAAGGAAACAGTTGATTTACTTTGGCTACAGTTAAAGGGAAAATACATACTTAAATGTTCAAAATGTCCATAAACCCAGGAATGTTTTAGTAAGAATTGAAATAGACTCAATCCTCAATGTCTTACCATTACAACTAACTCATTCTTTTTTTTTTTTTTTTTTTTAAACTTTTTCCTATTCTGGTCCTTTTTCCTTCTCTTTTGCCTAAAAATGGATCCACTTTTAGGGATTGAGGGACGCCTGGGGGCTCAGTGGGTTGGGCCTCTGCCTTTGGCTCAGGTCATGATCCCAGAGTCCTGAGATCGAGCCCCACATTGGGCTCCCTGCTCAGCGGGGAGCCTCCTTCCTCCTCTCTCTCTCTCTCTCTCTCTCTCTCTCTCTCGGCCTGCCTCTCTGCCTACTTGTGATCTCTCTGTGTCAAATAAAATCTTAAAAAAAAAAAATGGACCCATTTGACATTTCCCTCCAACTCTGGATAAAGTACATACATATATTAGGTGTTCTCCCCCTCATCTGCCCTAGAGAGGAATACACGAAGATGTAGGTAGGGGGCGCCTGGGTGGCTCAGTGAGTTAAAGCCTCTGCCTTCTGCCCAGGTCATGATCCCAGGGTCCAGGGATTGAGCCCCCCGCCCTCTGCTCAGCCGGGAGCCTGCTTCCTCCTCTCTCTCTGCCTGCCTCTCTGCCTAGTCTGTCTGATCTGTCTGTCAAATAAATAAAATCTTAAAAAAAAAAAAAAAAGATGTAGGTAGATAAATAAAAGATTTGAGGAGTGAATTTGTGAAGCAAAGGTGGGAAGAGGAATAATACCTGCCTCTATTTTCTCTCCTTATCATTCTTCTCTATTCCTTCTATTCCTCTGCACAGTATTGTATGACCATAATAAAATATATAATCATGATGGATGGGTATTTTCAGGTAACATTAGGAACTTTTTAAAAATGACAAACTTGAATTTTCTTAACCAAGTGACTCTTACCAAAATGAGAGAGAATAAAGAAATCAGAGGCATTGTTGATGGCAGAGGAATTGATGCAAAGTTTTTAGAGATTATTCAGAAATATCTATCCTATCCTTAAATATTTTAAATAAGAAATATTGATTTCTTGATAATGGTATTGTGATTGTATTAAGAATTTTATCTCTTAGAGATACATGTAGATGAGATTTATGGATGAAATAATTTAATGTCAGGGAGTTGCTTTGAGATAAACTGAGAAGCAGAGAGAATAGGAAAGTGGGTAGAGATATAGATACAATGAATTGATGATTTTTGAAGCTGTTCCAAGGGTATATGGCAGCTATTACACGATACATAAAGATACCAAAAAGATATGTTTATTCATTGTTTGTGGTAGCAAAAAAGTGGAAACAACACAAATTACAGTATACTCATAAACGAAACTCAATGGAACTCTTAAAAAGAATGAAGTAGGGACGCCTGAGTGGCTCAGTTGGTTAAGCGGCTGCCTTCCGCTCAGGTCATGATCTCAGGGTCCTGGGATCGAGTCCCACATCGGGCTCCTTGCTTGACAGGGAGCCTGCTTCTCCCTCTGCCTCTGTCTGCCACTCTGTCTGCCTGTGCTTGCTCTCTCTCTCCCTCTCTCTGACAAATTAAAAAAAAAATTTTTTTTTAAAGAATGAAGTAGACCTATATGTGCATACATGACATCATCTCCAAGATAACAGTTCTAAGTAGAACACCCAGGTGCAGAACAGAGTATAATATGATCCTTTCCTAGAGTTGTATAGTCATAAAATATTTTGGAAATATATGTAAGGAATTGTTAACCAGAGGACTGTGGATTAAATAATTGGAAATAAGGGGATTCAAGTTAAGTCCTATTGATTTTCATAACTCTTTATGATTGTTAGTTTGTTTTAATTTTTTCCCATGTTACTTTTAAAATTAAAAATTAGGAAGTTGACTTGCATAAAATATATGCCAGACCTAATTATTAGACTTAGGTATTAAGTGGTTTATATTTTCATTAGTCTTCATGTTGTTAGGTGTAAAAAAAAAAAAAAAAAAATTAAGATAGCAACATTGCTCTGGTAATGTTATTTCTTCTACAGAAAATGATAGAAACCAGTGGAAAGAATAATATACTGGATATACAGTTGGAAAAAACTAACTATTTGTTAAAAGTAATGCAAACAAAGGAGGTCTCAATTAAAGAAGGTTAGTTCTTTGCTGCCTAAAGAAATACTAATTCTAATGAAAGTATTTTTTGGTAAAACAGTGATTAATATTATACCATATATTTGTAAAATATTTTAAATTTATATAGAGCTTTCTGGGCTGTCATTTCATTTTATCCTGACTATAGCCCTGATGGATAGGATTGGTATTACTAAGCCACCTCAGTAATGAAGAAACACAGAATGAAAGAAGTTAATCTGTCTGAGGCCACAAAACTAAGAAATGGCAAATCCAAGGCTCAAAACCAAGGATAAAAATAACAGTTGAATTCCTGCCTCACAATTACACCAAAAGAAACTTCAGATGGGTCAAAAATTTTAGGGCCCAAAATGAGCTGTTCTAGTCCAAAGCTCTCCCTTTACTTCTGGGACAGCCAGGCCACGTGTACCTCTCAGCTTCCAGCAGCCCAGCTACCCTCCCTGCCGTGGCCTATCCTTCTTTGGTCTATCCTTCCTTGCCCATCTCCTGGCCTGCCAGGAGCCTGAGAGCCTGGGTTCTCTGCAGGACAAGGTGCTGCTCTTTGAGAATGTCATCTTGCTTTGAGGCACAGTGGTCTGGGACTACACACAGATAAACGAGTTTTAGCTGCACCTGCAGCCCCAAGGCCTGGTAGTGCTTGGCTTCCCTGTGCCACCAGTTCAGGGCATCTGGAGAAGTCAAGAGAGCCTGAATTCCCTCAATTTCATCTGGTTGCACAGTTCAAAACTGCAAAGGTTATCAAAAACAAGAAAACTCTGAGAAACTATCACACCCAAGAGTACCCAAACAGACATGAATTTATGTCCTGTGGTACCATGAATGGATTCTGGAATAGTAAAAGAACATAAGGTAAAAACTAAGAAAGCCTGAATAAAACATAGATTACTTAATGTATCAACATTGGTTCATTAATTATTAAACATACCATACTAATGTCAGATGTTTATAGGAGAAACTGGGCATAGGATATTTGGCAATTTTCTATAATACCTTCCTGATTTTTCAGGATATATATTTAGTAGAAAACTATACTAAAAAAAAGTTGGGGAGGGGGAATGAAGCCACAGGAAAAAAAAAAAAGAGAATATGGGTCTTTGTGGGGCTTTTGCGTGTTTGCTTTTTAGCGCAGAGAAGGCCTCTCCAAATGTGACAGTCATCTGACTAAATAAATTATGGCACATTTGTTTGAAATACTAAGCAACTGATAAGAATAAAGTAGCTCTATATGATGTAGAATAATCTCCAAGATACAGTAAATGAAAACAACAATGTTCACCATAGCATGCTGTCATTTTTATGAAAATATCTTTGTACACATAAAACATCCTCTGCCCTACACATCTGTGTATCTCTAGAAAGGTAAGCAGCAGCACGCTGGTAACAGTGCTTGCTTTGGGGGAAGGGAGACTGATTAGCCTGGGGCCGGAGATTGGGGAGAGAATCATTTTTCACTATATTACTGTGTTTTGTGTGTATTTACTATTTGAAAAAAATAATTAAATACCTTTTAAAAATCCAGTTCTACTTATTCTCAATCTGGCCTTTTCACTGGATAATACACAGAAGTAAAAGAACTAGTGGGAGTAACAGCTTACAGAGCCAACTATATACTAGTTCACTTAGAAGAACAAACTACATATATGATTAGATTTCAACAATAAAGAACGAGACCATCATATTATATTTTCTACATTTGATACCAGATAAAGAATTTCCGCCAGTTCAATATGATATTAGTATTGAGAGTCAAGTGCTAAAGAAACCTTTTCATACATAATTGTATTCAGCGTTTCCAAGTGTTTTGTGAAATAGGTAATGTTCAAATTGCTAGTTAATGGTAGAGCCTAAATTTGAGCTCAAAATAAACATGTACTTACTAAATTATACAATAGTATAATTAAGAAGTAGCTTAATATTCTGAATGCTAATTTTTAAGAATAGGACAGTATTCATTATAAAATCCAACAGAAATGATGTGGGTAAATATTTGCAAAAAAAAGTTTGTTAAAAATGTTTGTTAAAAGCCATTATTCTAAAATAATGAATGGTGGGGCGCCTGGGTGGCTCAGTGGGTTAAAGCCTCTGCCTTCAGCTCAGGTCATGATCCCAGGGTCCTGGGATGGAGCCCCGCATCGCATCGGGCTCTCTGCTCAGCGGGGAGCCTGCTTCCTCCTCTCTCTCTCTGCCTGCCTCTCTGCCTACTTGTGATCTCTGTCTGTCAAATAAAGTCTTTAAAAAAATAAAATAACGAATGGTATTCTACCTTACAAACAGTTTTTATTGAGCTTATTTCCTTTGGGGGGAAAAAGTGTCAAGAGAGCCACCTTGTGTTCATATTTTGAAAATACATATTTAAGAAAATCAGTAGTTTCCGTTTCAGGGTTCTGTTTCCAATTTGCTGATTATAGTTGGCCTTTGAAAAACACCGGTTTGAACTACACGAATCTACTTATATGCACATGCTTTTTCATAACTACAGTGCAATACTGTAAAGATATTTTCCTTGTGATTTTTCTGATAATTTTCTTTTCCCTAGCTTACTTTAAGAATATAGGCTATAATACATAGCATAAAACCTATTAACACATATTTTGTGTTATCAGTAAGGATCTAGTCAACAGTTGGCTATTAGTAAAGATTCTGAACTTTTTTTTTTTAAGATTTTATGTATTTATTCATGAGAGACTGAGAAAGAGAGGCATAGGGAGATGCAGGCTCCATGCAGAGCGAGAAGCCCAATGGGGGACTCGAGTCCCAGGACCGTGGGATCATTACCTGAGCTGAAGGCATAGGCCCAACCAACTGAGCCACCCAGGTGCCCCAGACTTTTTTAAGTAAACTCTACATCCAAAGTGGGGCTTGAACTCACAACCCTGAGATCAAGAGTCACATGCTCTAAAAACTGAGACAGCCAGGTGCCCCAGTAGTTAAGTTTTTGAAGAGTCAAGAGTTGCACTCAAATTTTCAACTGCACAAGCTCCTCTAACCCCCATGGTACTCAAGGGTCAACTGTACTGAGATAGCTTCAGCCACCGTATTTCATGAATTGCTGGATTATTTCCTCTAGAAGGCAAAGAGAAATGATGGCAGAGTCTATGCCTTCTTAATTTTTTTAAGATACTAAGTAATCGCTACATTCATGGTGGGGCTCACAACTTAGAACCCCGAGATCAAGAGTCACATGCTTCACTGACTGAGCCAGCCAGGCACCCCCTTAATTTTCTAATCGTAGCAGCTAACATAGCAACATATGAAGTAGGCTATGTCAAATGTGATTAAACCATCATTCTGTTACTGGGGAATACCAAAAGGGGAAAAAAAAAAAGAGAGAATGGTGGGAACTTTGAGTGGGTGGTGGGGATGGCAGAGGGAAGTGAAAGAGGGAGAGAGGAGTGAAAAACCACAATAGTAGAACCTTATATCTGCATAAAGATTTTAACTTCTACGAAACTCTCATTAGTTGAAATAAGTACATAGAGAGGTGCAGACCTCTAACTGAAAGGCGAAGTTTTTCATTCTCCCCTCACAGTATTGGTTCTTTCCTTCAGTCAATAAATAAAAATAGTATTGAACACCTATGAAATAGTCACCATGTTAGATGACAGAAATATCAAAATTAATGCGAAATGATCCTTACCTGAAAGAGTTCATCGTCTAGTGGGAGAAGCAACAAACAACTAAAATGAAATGAGCAAAGGAAAGGAGGTATATACAAATTCCTGAGAGACAGAGGAGAGAAATAAAAACAATAACAATGTTGAATGTTTGTGAATAAATTTAGAAAGTATCGTTTTCTCATTTGGTTGTCAGAACCATCATATATGAGACTAGTCTTATATGTGAGGGAGGAAGGGTATTATTCATAGTTTTATTTTACAGATAGAGAATATAAAGATCAAACAGGTTAAGCAGACTGTCCAGGGTGTTATAGCTAGAGAGTGAAAAAGAGGATACTCTATTCTAGTCCCTCAGACTCCCAAGTTTCATGGTTTCATCAGCATATCCTATAATTCCTGAGGAAGTAGTGAATAGCAGACTAACAGCAGAATTTGAAATGGGGAAAACCTATGTTCAAGTCCATCCCTTCCATTTACTAACTCTGGAATCCTGGGCAAGTAACCGAACTTCTATCGGTGACTGCCCCCCTCTTTATAAAATCAGGCTAATAATACCAACCTCTCAGTAGCATTTTGAAAACTAACTGGGGTAATGTTTATAATGTACTTAGTGTAATGCCTGGCAGAGTGAATGTTCAATAATTGGTATTTTTATACTAGATAACTTTTTATTATTAGATACAAATACATTAATATTTATCAAAACAGATGCCCAACTAGAATGAAAGTCATTCAGCATGTCCTATTGGTGCATACTAGCTGAATGTCCATCTTGGGCCTCTAAAACTGAATGAAAAAGAATAAGACTCAATATTTATTAGCTGTTAAGCCAGACACATTAAGTTGAAATTGTCCTGCTTTAAAAAAAAAAAAAAAAAGGAAAATTGTCCTTCAACTTTACAAGTTTTAAGATTTTAAAGATATTAAGTTACTCTTTTGTGAACTTTTCATCACTATGTATTTAGCTAGTGTAATTGTAAACTTAAACTAGTGTAACCTGTGATCCTGAAACTTCAGTAAAAATTCAGTAGGAATCACTATCAGAGTCTTTCTCTGATTCTGTTCCTGCCCTCTTTCGAGGGCCTCCAACCAATTCATATTACTCTAGAAGAGTGCTCCTGGGCTGGTCTTCTTTGTGATAGTAAAGTAGTTAAGTTCTAGTCTTTACTGCTGGACTGCTGGGGTTCAAGTTGTAGCTCTACCACTTACTAGTTATAAGTGTGACCTTGGGAACTTACTAACTTCTGCGTGTCCATTTCCTCATAGGTAAAATGAAGCAAATACTAGGACCTACCTCATAAGGTTAGGAGGGCTAACTTATTCAATATTTGCAAAGCACTTAGAAAAGCAATATGTTATTTTCAGGCCAGAGCTTTATCACCGGTTTCTTGCTTCAGTTTACTGTAATATTGCCTGTCTATCGATCAGTCACTCAGCAAATATTTATGGAGTGTCTGCTATGGACCACAGCTACTCTAAATACTAGGAAGAAATGTGAACAGAATGGAAAATAGTCCCTGATATCCTGGGGCTTACAGCCAAGTGGACTGCTTGACTTACAGAAGTTTCCATCTGTTGCTACCCACTAAAGGTTGTCTATTGCTAGTTTTAACCAAGAGTATATTGAAAGCTTATATTCACATGACAGGGTGTAAAAGCTTTCAGTGAAGGCCCCAGACATGTCCAAGTGTACCTTCCTTCTAGGGCAAATATTTCTAAAGCATATGGAGTGGGGGATCCCTCCTATGCTGAATTTATTGTAGGTAGAAAACTCATGACCAAATCCCAGGATGCACTTGACTTAAAGGGTAATTAAAAAGTACTTATTAAATTATCTGTAAATTATCTACTTTGAGATTGCTGGTTGCCTTAAGATCTCATAATTGTCCCACGGAATGGGAGAAGATATTTGCAAATGACAGTACAGACAAAAGGTTGATATCCAGGATCTATAAGGAATTTCTCAAACTCAACACACACAAAACAGATAATCACATTAAAAAATGGGCAGAAGATATGAATAGACACTTCTCCAATGAAAACATCCAAATGGCTATCAGACACATGAAAAATGTTCATCACTAGCCATCAGGGAGATTCAAATTAAAACCACATTGAGATACCACCTCATACCAGTTAGAATGGCCAAAATCGGCAAGACAGGAAACAACGTGTGTTGGAGAGGATGTGGAGAAAGGGGAACCCTCTTACACTGTTGGTGGGAATGCAAGTTGGTGCAGCCACTCTGGAGAACAGTGTGGAGGTTACTCAAGAAGTTAAAAATAGAGCTTCCCTATGACCCTGCAATTGTGCTACTGGGTATTTACCCCAAAGATACAGATGTGGTGAAAAGAAGGGCCATCTGTACCCCAATGTTTATAGCAGCAATGGCCACGGTCACCAAACTGTGGAAAGAACCAAGATGCCCTTCAACAGACGAATGGATAAGGAAGATGTGGTCCTTATACACTATGGAATATTATGCCTCCATCAGAAAGGATGAATACCCAACTTTTGTAGCAACATGGATGGGACTGGAAGAGATTATGCTGAGTGAAATAAGTCAAGCAGAGAGAGTCAATTATCATATG
>PISX010032636.1:0-15978 GCA_004024625.1 Mellivora capensis
TAGGGGAAAATAAATAAATCGATGTCCCATACAATTCTAAGGGAAATGTTATTAAAAATGGGAAAATGGGTGATAGCCTCCATAAAATATAAATTATTAAGAATTATAGGAAGATGCGTAAATCTTGAGGAGGCCAATTACAGTAGAAGAGATTTGAAAGTGACTACAGATCTCCAATTAAAAAATGCTCCAGGACCAGATGATTCCACAGCTGGATTCTATTTCAACCTTTGGAGAACAAATGATCTCAATGTTATTTAAATTATTAAAGGCCATGGAAAGGAACAGGAATTGCACCAATCCACTTTAGGAAGCAAGCAAATATTCCCGACAACATGTAAGAGAAAGTAGCCAATCTCACTCATGCATATAGATAGAAAACTCTCAATGAAATGTTAGAAAACAGATTTGTTTTTATGTTGATTTCTTTAAAAAATAAAATAAATAATTATAATTTTGTTATATATCAAGGTACATTTTTGTGACAATAGTGGATGCCTGGAGTTATTAATATCTCAGAGAAGAGAATGATAAAATCAAAATGCCTGGAAGAGTAAATTAAGTACAGGGCTTAATTATGCATGTAAGAAATTGAAAAGTTCCCATTCTATATTTACTAATCATTTTCTTCATCCTCATATCAAGCCAAAATCTGCCTCTGAATAATGTTTACAGATGGAGAAATAAATGTCCCAGGACATTAATTCCCTAAGGCTAGACTACAAATTAAAGCCAAAGCAGGAAGGAGAATTCAGAGACTGGTTTCTGGTTGAAACTGATCTTTTCTCTCAACTGTGTGCCTCTCTTTGACATATGTGCCCCCCGCCCAACAAGGATTCCAATGGATTAAAAATGCTAGAATGTCCTACTGCATGTGGATTGTGGGCACAATACATAGCCAGGCAGAGAGCTTCACATTCATATTCAAATCATTACCTTCAGTGTAATTTTCTCCCAAGGAGTGATCTATCTTGTAAACATAGTAACCAATCCACATCAAATTTGATACCATCGCCCATAAACAACATGGAGGCACTCAGCTTTGTCAAATGGCTCTGGCAAGGATGAATGGATCTCCACATATATCACACTTTTCAAGTCATATTTTTCTTGTTGCTTTATAATATTCCCTTGGTAAGTTGAAAAAAAATTATACCATATTAAATAGTATCCAACGAAAAAGCCACTCTATGTAAATTGAATTGTTTTATTTTTTCTTAATATTAAAGAAGAAAGAAGTGTTTACAGCAAAGTATCTTCTATCTTGCTGAATAAGATAAGTTGTATCCTTTTAATAGCCAAATTCAATTAATTTAATTTACCCACCCCAATCAGAGTAAGTACAGTGTAGGGTAAATCACCTGCTTTTTTGAACTTCTTTTCCTATTATAAAGAAATAGGATAAATATACTTTTCCCTCAACAGGGAATCATGAAGGAAGGCTTGATATCATATCAGAAAATCATTTTAACTTGAACATTTGTATTCTTATATCTTTGTCCTTTTACTAATAGCAAAATACTCCTCCTTCTTATTTCCATGTTATTAAATTCTCTCTCAACTTTCTCTCTGTACAGTAGAGGCAATAATACCTGCACATCATCTGCCCTTTAGGATGAATGATTTGAGAATCAAATAATATTATGGGTGCACTTTGTAAATTGTGTGAATTAAGCAAACTTGAAATAACCAAGTCCCCAGATAAGCTGATGTCCAGGCTGACCCCCAGGATATACTGGACTTGGTATCACTTTAGAAAGGAGGCTTAATGCCATGGAATTAATGCAAGAGATATTTCTTTCTACAATCAGTGAGTATCAAGACTTGAACTGACACCCAGGTCTTCAGATTCCTAAACTAATAACTTAATTTTCACATCATTACACCACAAATAAGTTTATACTTATTTGGTTATGAAAAATTTCCTTTCTTTAGTCATAACGCCAGTGTAATCAGCCTTGGGCAAAGTCATGGAGAGGATGACAGGTGAGAGTTATGGACAAGTTCATTTTAAAGAATCGAGGGAAGGAAGGAAGGGAGGAAAGGATGAAGAAAGAAGGGAAGGGAGGAAGGAGGAAGAAAAAGGAGAGAGGGAGGGTGGAAGAAGAAGAAAATTCCATGTTAATTTGGCCATTATTTTTCCAATATTAGAGACATAAGAGTATAAAACATAAAATGCAAACCCAAGTCCTATCTGATAGATGCCATCTCTAAAATCTTACCCCCCCCCACCACCAACTTACGTTTTATAAGTCAGTTTCTCTATTTCAAATTAAGCCATTTGGAGGTATAGACCATGCATTTAGCTCTAGGCCTGCATAGTCTGGGGTGAGATCTTGTCCATAGTTGATAATCCATAAATGTCTGTCGAGCAGGTTTATTTCTTTCTGATTGAGTGGTTGGTCCATGTCAACCCAAATAAAGAGAAGAATGAGAACTTGGTAATACTTGATTGCAGGCTACACTTCTAAATACTAGAAAAGACAGAATATAAAAGCTTAAATTTGAAGTCATGGAACAAAATTTGCTGCCACTGTCCCTGAAATGCCTCTTCTGTGAACTTTGGGAGCTTCCTTATTGATCCATCTAGACTTATACACAATGAGGCACAGGATCAGTAGGCTGAACAACCCCATTTTACAATATCTTTTTTTTTTAAGATTTTATTTATTTGACAGAGATCACAAGTAGGCAGAGAGGCAGGCAGAGAGAGAGAGGTAGGGAAGCCGGCTCCCCACTGAGCAGAGAGCCCGATGCGGGGCTCGATCCCAGGACCCTGAGATCATGACCTGAGCTGAAGGCAGAGGCTTTAACCCACTGAGCCACCCAGGCACCCCCATTTTACAATATCTTAAAATGCAGGGACACATGGGTGATTCAGTCAGTTAAGCATCCGACTCTTGACTTCAGCTTATGTCATGATCTCAGTGCCCTGGAATCAAGACTCATGTCAGGCTGCAGGCTCAGTTGGGAGTCTGCTTGAGGATTCTCTCTCTCTCTCTCTCTCTCTCTCTCTCTTTCTCTATCTAAAATAAGTAAATCTTAAAAAAGAAAACAATATATTAAAACACAAGTTAAATAATATATTGTGAAACTGTATTCCAAGCTACAGCACACTATGTTATTATTGGATGTTAATATGAACATTTTTACATGACAGTGGATGAATGAATATTATAATATACAAATTATATTATTGTTCATGAAATTCCAGAGTCATTGATTTGGGTGAACACATTGTTTTCAGAATGCCTGGATGTCCATGATCTTGCCTGTACAATGGCATTCTGCTCACTGCAGAGGTTTTTATGAGAATCAAATGTATTCATGTATGATTAAATAAACATATTAAATTGTTACATGAAATATTTAAAAATTCCCAACTGCTCTACAACTCTAATAACAAAACCATTCACTGTAGTCTCCGTGCTAGGTACTTTTTAAGAAATTTGAACTCACCTCCATAAGCCTTGTCACACAGGTACCCACCATTATCCCTACTTTTCCAAATAGAGAAACTGGGGTTTAGAGAGTTTCTGTAACTTGCCGAAAGAAGAAGTGAAACTGTGATTGAACCCAGACAGTTGGAATCCATAGCAAGTAACCACTCCTCTCGATTTCAGACACCACTAAAGATTCACTTGTGTCATTAACTGACTGTTCTCTGAGAAATGGGAATCAGGATGGGTATGTTTCTGTATTGGTATCTCTTAAAATGAAATGGTGCAGGTACAGACGGCAGAATGCAGCCGAGTGAGATGACTGAAATAAAGTGGGGGTAGGGAAGATGAAGCCAAGCAGAAATATGAGCCAAGAAACCTAACAGATTGCATGACTTTTTTTTTTTTAGTTTTGAATTTTTATTGAATCTGTAGCTATGACCCTTTTCTCACTCCTAATTTAAGTTCTTTATATCATTCTGTTTGTTTGTAAATAAATTATTGTAGTGTTATACAAAATTCAATGAGCACACAGTGTGTATAGTATAATACAGGGTATATAATATGTTATAATATATGTACACAGTTCTGTCTCCCAGGCATCAAGTTCCCTTTCCCAGAAGTTACAACTGTAATCTGTTACTTGTGCAACCTCCACCACAATTAATTTAGGAACATTTCATCACCCCCAAAAGAAACTTTGTACCCATTAGCCACCACTCCTCATTTTTTTCCAAGCCAATGTAGCCTTAGGCAACCACAAATCTACTTTTCTGTGTCTAGATTTGCCTATTCTGGATGTTTCATTAAAAAAGGTATCGGAAATATGTGGTCTTTTGTGGCTAGCTTCTTTCCCTCAGCAAAATGTTCTCAAGGTTCATCCAGGCTGTACCACATAACAATACTTCATTTTTTTAATGTCAACAAATATCCCATTGATGGGCACACCACATTTTATTTATCCTTTCATCAGTTGATGGATGATATTTGGATTGTCCCTACTTTTTTGTTGTCAGGAATAATGCTGCTGTGAACATTGTTGTAGAACTCTTTGCATGAATAGCTATTTTCATTTTTCTGGGAGTGAAATCACTGGGTCATATGGTTACTCCATGTTTAACATTTTGAGGAACTGACAAACTGTTTTCCAAAGCAGATGCACTATTTTACATTCCTACCACCGATGTACAAGGATTCCAATTTCTCCACATCTCCCAACACTTTTTTCCCTCATGTTTTTCATTATGGCCATCTTCATTGGTGTGGCATCTCACTAAGCTTGTTACAACTGATAAACCTACAACAACACATTGAAATCACCAAAAATTTATAGTTTACATTAGGGTCTTCATGGTGTTTTCATAGATTTGCCTTTACAAAACATCTTAGCCAAATCTCTCCAGGGAACTGAGAGATAGGTGATCAGCAGAGTCAGAGAGTTTCAAATGAGCAGACCTGCAAGTCCTGTTTCTGCAGCAAAGAATGTGTGTGTCCATGCTGTGGCCAGGGGGAGACATTCAGCTCTCCGTTTTAGGATAACTAAAACCTACATGACTGTCACAGGCTGAGGAATGACCCAGTGATCACTGTTATCAACATGTCCCGAGTTTAAAGGCCACTTACAGATACCTTCCTTCTAATGTGCCCCACAGAATGGACATCTTACACGGTATGGATAGAGCAAATAGACACTTGTTCTTCAACTTTATCAAGTCTCACACCCATGCTCCCGGTGACCCCTTGAAGCTAGAGAAAGTAAAATTTTTAGTAATAAAGCACAAGTGATTTTTCTGGTGCTTGATACGGTTGTGGTCGAAGAATGGGTCATGTGGGTTGTTACTCAGTGTTTTGGATCAGTGCAGCAAGATGTTATATGTAGGACACATTCTGGAGTATTTTTGATACTATGGCCTTCCTTTCCAGCATACCTTTCTCTCCTTCTTCTGTCTTCCCAGTTCCCAAGCACTCTGAGCTCTGGGATGGCACCAGCCCATTGAGGGCCTCGGGAAAGTCATCCCTAAACCAGTATTTATTGTCTACCATGAGCCAGGCAGTGCTCTGAAATCAGGGACAAAGACTAGATATCTCTACTTGGAAAGTTCAAGTTTATTTTAAAATGCTTGACACATTATCTCTCTAGAAAAAAGGTGCATTTAAGGGGACCAACACTGAGCACCCTTGTCAGAGAAGGTCTTGGTTTAAGCAGTTACTCCCACAGAGATCTGCATTTGTCACCACACAGGCAACCACCTACTTTGCTTACCCTTAAGGGTGACCCCATTCCCATGTTGCCTAGCAATGTGAAAGTATATAATGTAAGACCAGTACTTTGTTATGAAGGGTACTGTAAAACCAACTAATATTTCAGATGGCTCTTCCCCAATTCGACCAAGCCTCTGCCTATCTTGATTTCTAGAATGTGCTGAAATGATGCCCAATCAGTAGCTCTGATTAACTGAATCCCAGATAACAGAGAGCCAACTCAAGAACATTTTTTTTCATTTTTTAAATTTATTAATTTATTTTTTTATTAACATATAATGTATTATTTGCTTCAGGGGTACAGGTCTGTGATTCATTAGTCTTACACAATTCACAACACTCACCATAGCACATACCCTTCCCAGTGTCCATAACCCAACCACCCTAGTCCCTCCACCTCAACACCCCTGCAACCCTCAGGACTCAAGCACATTTATCAGCTGCTCAAGAAGTTTTTTATACCCAAGGGCAACACTGTGTTAAAACTACATATTGGTTTTGGAAAAAATGTCAGGCTCACAGATTTATAAAAAGCAGTTAAGAAAAACCTAGAATACTTGGGAGTGGTTGTCCTGGATCTCTCCAGACTAGTATCCTATGGGGGGTGGGGGTGGGGGGGGAGAAACTGCTTTTCCCCCCAGCCAGCCCCCAAAACCACCCTGGGTGTGACTCAGGAGAATTCTTAGTAGATTTTAATCAGCTGGCTGGAGACAAAGTGCAGGCCAAAGGGATGCGTGGTCAGAGCAGAAGCAGAAAAACAATACAAGTGTAAGTCATCCCAGTAACTGACTCCCCCTACCTGGTAGACCCACAAGTCAGTTCTAGCCCCCTCACTCTATCAGATACACCCCCCAAGCCTCTTACACCACTTTACCCTGGTTTACTATTCTTTAGCTTTTATTATGCGAAATGTCCTTGTTCACATATTTGAATTCATTTGTTTAACATGGTAATTTGCTGCCTCCCACTCCTAACCCAAAAAACATACCAGCCCTACACAACCTTAAGGAAGGCCTGGTAAGTTCCCCTCCTTACCCTTACAAGTTTCAAGAACAATGTGAACTGGTACATGGTGGGCGCTTAATGAATGAATACCGGTAAAAAGCATTTATGACTTTGGAAGCTTAAGAAGACTTATAAAGCCTGGCTCTGGCGATGCAGGAGAGATCCCAGGCACCAGCCTCGTAATTAGCCTCTGATCTCCTCCTAAGGATGGAAAGACCAACTCAGCTGAGCCCTCGCCCATTCGCCTGCCTGGGAAGGTAGGGGGGTAAACCGGAAAAAGCGGCCCGAGAGCCAGGCGTGCGAGGAGCCTCCAAATGGGGGCGAGAGGCGTGGGTAGGCCCCGCCCGGAGCCCCGAGGCTGCCGCCCCGAGCCCTCCCCCGCGGCCGCCGGTCCCTGGGGCGACAGGGACAGCCCGGGCCAGCCTGCTGGAGCCGCCCCACGCGCGCCCTGCAGCCCCCGCTGCCGAGACGCCGCCGCCGCCGCCAAGCCCGGGCCGCTCTCCGAGTTGGCGGCGCGCGCCCGGGGAGCGCAGAGTTTGCAAAGTCGTCGCGAAGCTTCGGTGGAGGGATGGGGGTGGGGGAGTGGGGGTGCGCGAGAGAAAAACCCGCCTCTTGCGAGTAGAGCGAGGAAGAGGGGGGGAGAGGCTCCGAGTTCCGCTTCCTGAACGGCGGGTGGGTAGAGAAGGTTGGCGCGGGGAAGGCCGGCGGGACGCGCGCTCCGGGCCCCCGCGCGAGCGGCGCGGCAGGCAATGGCCGGCGAGCGGACCCGCAGGTTCACCCGGAGCCTGCTGAGACCCGGGCAGGCGGCCGAGCTCCGGCACAGCGCCGCGTCCGCCGCCGCGGTGGCCGTCAGCAGCCGGCAGCAGCAGCGGGTGAGTGTGGCGCGTTCTCCGCGCCTTCCCGCGCTCCCGTGGCGCCCCGGGCCCCGAGCCCGGCCTCCCGGAGCGCCCAGCGCGTCCCTCCTGCCCCTTCCCGCGTCCCCTCCGCGAGGCAGCGCCACCGACGCTTCCTGGCCAGGGGCGCGCGGGGGCACCGGGGACACTCAGAAGCGCAGAGCGTGGGAGTCGATGTGTGTGGGTTTGGGGGCTGGGGAGGTGGCAGGAATGCCTCGAGAGTCACATCGGCACTAGGTTGTGGGGTGCGAGCGACCCGAAGGGTGGGGGATCCGCGGGAGCGGAGCCGGCGGTCCTCAAGTCTGCGCTCTCCCTCACCCCGGGCGACTGGTGCGCAGCGAGCGAGGAGAGGATGTGATCTGAGGTCCTCGCTCTGGCTGAAGCTGGGAGCCCGGCGTTAACGCTCTCGCGGAAATGCATGTCCTTCGCACCACCCTCCGTCCACGCGGTAAAAAAGCCACAAACCACTCTATGCTCCTCCAGAAAGGGACCGGGGAACTGTTTGGAGGAGACGTGGGTCGCAAAGTATCCAGTGGTTTCTGGTTTTTTCTAAGATGTTCGCGGGGTTCTCCCGCCAAGATCGCTTTACTGGTTACTTCCTCCTTATAACGCCTTCTAAGTTCTGGGTGATTTCCGCGGGAAATCCCAGGGGCAGCAGCCAGCCATTCCGTCTGATGCCCAAATCATATCCCTGTGTCTCCAGATGCTCATAAGCTCCAGTAGGTGTCACACTCCGGGGTTTAAGTGTCAGGAGGGGGAAAAAATCAACTCTGGAGGGAACGGGGAGGGTAGTGAGAAGAGCGCTACAGTCAGACGTGGGCTCAACAGCCTCACTCTTGGCCTGCCTCTGCTGGACCGGAATCCCACGCTGTGGGTTTCATTTTCCTTATTGCCAGGAAATATCATTAGGAATTAAACGGCTTCTTTTAAGGGTGTCAAAGAAAGTGTTACTCTTGCCAGTCACCCATGAAGAGGGAGCCAAGAGCTGCCCAGAGCCAGTTCCCACAGCCAGGACTTTTCTCTAAAGCCAGAGGTCGGAAAGTTGAACAGAACGGAAGCTAATTGCCTGGCAGAGGGATGAGGCATCAGATGCCCAAAAGGACGGGGGTGATTGGAGCGTGGCCAGGGTTGGTGGCCAGGGTGCCTTCTCTTTTACTTACCACTGGCTGCACTCCGAAATTACCCAGAGGTGATTTCAACTGTTCGCCAACCCTGTGCCAAGGGCTGCCGGTGGTTGGGATATCAGCATGCACTATTTCAGGGCAGGAGGGATAAACCTTCAGAAAGGACATTGGGGAGGGGGAAAAAAGGTTCAATCTGAGTAAAAGAGATCATAAGAAAATCTTCAAACAGACATAGAAAATAATTTTTACTTTGGAATGATCAGTCGGGTTTGTGGATTTGTTACTCTCTGCCATTTACTTTACAGTAACTTCATTTTGCAGTCGATTCGTTTTATTGAATCTCTGGACTGATCTGTTGGAGAAGTGCAGAGGTATAAGTAGCATGCTTTTGGAATAAACAGCTCTAAATGTTGCTTTTTATTTTTGTTTTGTTTTTAAGGGGATTCTCCTGAGTTTTGTAGTGCTAGAATTTCTATAAGGAATTTGGATTCTAGATATGCGCCCATTACTTTCTCTGAATTTATGTCAGGCTTGAGATCCTAGGGTATCTTGTCAAAATGAATAAGCTCAATGTATTAAAAAGAGTCTGGGAGGGGGCTAGTCACTGGCAAAGGTGTCCCTCCTCCCTCCCCTCACTTCAGCACCTTGGCCAACACTCCTGAATTAGCTTTTGCCAAGACATTTCACTGGATCTTACACATCGAGTCAGGCAGTTTGGGCAGGGATTTTGGCAGCAAGAAGACACGTGCTTTGAATTTCATTCTATCAGGGAACTCTTTAAGGGAAACAGGAAGGTGATGAGTTCTCTGAGTTGGCACCCACACTCAGTAGGATTCTGTGGGGGCAGAGCATCCTTTTTGAACCTAAAACCTTCTAATTGGACTATGTGTGGAGACTAATCCTAGCTTATGTGATCCAATCCCTTAAGATCCTTTATGTTTGTTGCTTCAAGTCCTCAAATCCTGGTTGTCAAAGGAGAATATTAATAGGATAGGGGAAGAAGATTATGGGCAGCCCACTTCAATACAGTCAAGTAGAATTGTGTGTATTGGAGCAAGCTGTCATATATTGAAGAACATTTGAGAGATACTAGACAGTTCTATGGAGAAAAACTGTCTTGCTGCTAGATTCACACGATGCCCTTTCTAAAAACCCTGTTTGGGGGACCAAAATCCTCCAGAATGTTACAGAGAGATTGTCGTAGGGTTGGAACTCTGCTCTATCCAATAAGAATAGACAAGGTTGTCAGATTAACAAGGTAGTTATGAGTTGCCGACTCTGAGAATGGGATATGCGTGTATATACACACTCTTACACGTACATGTACACAGGACATGAAGGCTTCAAAATGTGTGTGATTTATGGAGAACAAAGGGCAAAGAGATGCTGAGTGAGAGCAATTGACTAGGGGGCCAATTTTGAGGGCAGTTACTGAAGTAAGTAGAGCTATAAGCCGGAGCAAACTTGATTTCAGTTTTAACCCACGGCACTATGGCAGACTCGTGTGCAAACAAGACACCTCACCAGGGCTAATGTCATTTTAATCCCTCTTAAGAGGAGGGGATATCCACATTCCCATGTTCACTGCAACATTTTCACAATAGCCAGGATACAGAAACATGCCTTAATGTCTGTAGAGGGATGGCTGGATAAAGAAAATGTGGTCTATATCCCAACCTTAAAAAAGAAAGAAATCCCACCATTGGAGACACTGTGGCTGAATCTAGAGGATGTTATGCTGAGTGAACAAGGCAGACACAGGAAGATGAATACTTCATGAACTTACTTATATGTGGAATCTAAAATAGTAAATCTCATAGAAGGAAAGAGTAGAATGGGGGTTAGAGGGGCAGGAGGTAGGGAAGTGGGGGGATGAAAAGGGATGATGGTTAAAGACTACAAAGTTTCACCTACGCAAGATGAAGGATTTCTGGAGAACCAAGTGCAGCATAGTTAACAATACTGGGTTGAATATTTGAAAGTTGCTAAGAGGATAGATTTTTAGTAGTATCTTTTCAACACACACACACACACACACACACACACACACAGTGGTAACCATGTAGAGATGATGGTTATTTAACTTCATCCTGCTGATCTTTTCACAATGTAAACATGTATCAAAACATCAGATTGTACTCCTTAAATGTATACAAATTTTATGTCACTGCATCTCAATGAAGTTCTTAAAAAGGAAAAAAATCATAATGATACGTAGCAGTTATGAACAAAAGCCATATATTTTAAAAAGAGAAATATTTGCTCCTTAGTTATTCTAAAAATTTTCCATGGAAAATAAATGAATCACAATTCATGTCAAGGCCCATCTCAAGATCGAGTAGAGTTTAAGTAATTTCCAGACACCCCATTCATGCTCACAAAGCAAGCTTTTTTAGAGCAGAATCTCAGTTGAAAAATGATTGGAAACATTTCTTCCATGTCGGGGGTGGGGGGGAGTTTTATTGAGTGTTTTATTACTTTGGATGAATATACATATGATGTTGGCCTCAAAGTTGTAATTCCACTAATTAGAAATTCTTTACAGGAAGCTATTCTTTTAGAATGTATGAGGTGCTTTTGTATTTTTGTGTGAATTATTTAATTTAGAGAGTTTTCTACAACTCATGCTATAATCTAGGATTTGCACACTTTTCTGCATTTATATTCAATAGCATTTCAAAAGAAAAATACTTTTAAAGAAAGTAGAGATGACTTTTCTGTTAACACCACATTAGGGCTGTCACTTTGAGAGAAATAGATCTTTATTTATGGAACGTGATAGCATGAGACAGAGAAATGGAAGACTCTGAGGAAAAAATAATCATCTGGTCAATTTTTGCCTGAATCCTCTTATATATTTCCCAGACGGGAACCACTTTATTTATATGTAGAATGCATTTATGACATTTACTCTGTTACACAAAAATTCCTCTGTAAGTCATTGTTGCATTGTAATTAACTTTATTAGCTTCTTTTATTTATTTTTATTTATTATTGAAGTAAAATTGACACACAGTGTTATATTCATTTCAGGTGTGCAATACAGTAATTCTACAGTTCCACACATTACTCAGTGCTTTCCGTGACAAGTGTAGTTACCATCTGTCACCACACATAATTACAATACCATTGACTATATTCCCCATACTGTACTTTTCACTTCTGTAACTTATTTCCTTTATGACTGGAAGTTCGTGCCTCTTATTCCCCTTCATCTATTTCATCCATACAACAACCCAGCCACAACCACTCCTCTGGCAACGACCAGTTTGTTCTTTGCATTTAAGAGGCTTTTGTCTTTTTGTTTACACATTTGTTTTGTTTTTTAAATTCCACATATAAGAATTCATAAGGTATATTTGTCTTTTGCTGACTTATTTCACTTAGCATAACACCTGCTGGTCTATGGCAAGATTTCTTCCTTCTTTTTATGGCTGAATAATAGACCACTATACACACACACACACACACACACACACACCTCCCACATCTTCTTTATCCATTCGTCTGTGGATGGTTGCTTGGATTGCTTCCATATCTTGGATATTGTAAATAATACTTCAGTATACATTGGGGTACCTCTGTCTCTTTGGATTTGTGTTTTCATTTTCTTTGGGTATATACCCAGTAGTGGAATTAATGAATCACATGGTATTTCTGTTTATCAATGTCTTTTAAAGAGGAATCGTCCTCCCAGAAGTGATTGCACTTACCCAAATATGGGCGTAAGCAGAAAGCATAAAGAGTAAGTGGTTGAAAAAGGACACTCTTGACTTCCATAATCACAAGAATTCCATAATCTCACTTTCCTTTGACATTTTGTAACTTCTTCTGTCCTCCAATGACACTACATTTGATACTCTAGGGAGCTTTGAATAAGATGCAGAACCTCTGACAGACCGAAGATCTTCGGTTGAGAAGTTATGTCTGTAAACATGTTTACAGGAGCAGAAGGAAGAATTTCCTCTCCTCTGAACTTTATGATATGTAAATGGTTAAGAGTAGGAGGGGCTTCAAACACAAGAGTGGGAGATACTAGAATTTCCAAAAAGTAGTGTGCTGGGAATGAGAGTGAGTGATACATGCAAAAAGTGATACTGAATGGAAATAGAACAGTTGTCTCACTGTCCGCATTTGGGATTCAAGCGGGATGCAGCGTGAAGGCCTGCTTGTTTGGCGCCCACAGCACAGTCTGGTTTGGTTTGGTTTTGACAGGGTTCTTCCTAATGAGGCTGTTTACACTTCGGCAGAAATCATAGTCATGCAGCTTATGTTGATGGTGTTCCTTCATGCGGAAGGTCCCCGGCATGGTGAAGTCAACACAAGCTTAGTTTACATCAAGGTTGAATGTTATTGATTGTACCAACTACTATTTTTTCTTACTTCTCAAGTGCATTGTGGAAGTGACTTTGAAGATAAACGGTAGCAACGGGGGATCCGACAACTTCTAGATGGGTCCAAAAACAAAGTAATCAGTGTGGTTCTTGGCTGTCTTCTCCTTCACAACAATTTTCCCTGAAGGCTCACAAAGAAAAAGAGTGGCAATGCATGTGTTAGGTAGGATAAACCATTGAAGGAGAAGCCACGAAGTGCCTGGCATGCAGTTCAGTGTGTAATTCTCAGAGCCATCCTGTGAGGATGTTATTATTGTTACAAATTATAGAGGAAGCCATTGCGACTTATAGGGTTAAAGACCTCACTTTAGGTTAAGGAACCTCTCCTGCACCCTGAATAGTAACTAGCAGAGTGTTACCTTCCAGTTCTATAGTGGCTTCCCGCAGCATCTCTAAACTGGAAAGCATGAGGAGTTGAATTTGCTTGATATTGCACTCTAATTGTTAGCTCTACCTAAGGAAGAGGAGCTCTGTCCTTCCCACTGATAATTCAGATTATCTGTCACTGCCCACTCCAGCTTTCCTGTGGGGTTAGAAGCCAGAGCAAAAGCTAAGATCCATAATGATGTTAAACCCTGGGGTGTTTGGGTGGCTCAGTCATTACGCGTCTGCCTTCAGCTTAGGGCATGATCCCAGGGTCCTGGGATCGCCTGCATTGGGCTGCCTGCTCCGCAGGAAGCCTACTTCTCCCTCTCCCACTCCTCCTGCTTGTGTTGTCTCTCTCACTGTGCCTCCCTCTGTCAAATAAATAAATAAAATCTTTAGAAAATGTAATAATGTTAAACCCTCTTACAGCAACCAGAGTTCAGTTGTTAAGTCCTTCAAATGTAAACTTGCTCAGCCATCCTTATGCTATCAATCTGTCAAAGCCATAAGCATATTATGAAAGAGGGTGGGGTTATTCTCAAGTCTACTTCTGTCTAGAACAGCCTGCTTCTCCATCTCAATCATTTCACCCCACTCCAGCCAGTGCCTGAAATTTTCCAGTGCCCCATGTGTCCTTGAGCATGTATTTTCGTTTATCTAGGTTGTGTTGTGATTCTTTTTTCATGCACTTTTTTATTCAAAGGAGTGATTCAGAGTGTCTTACAAAGATGCATATAAGGCAACAATAAAAAAATATAGTGAGTAAGGGGTAAGAAGCAATAATAGCAACAACAAAAAAGCAGTATTAGGAAAGTTAGACATTGTCAAGAGTAGATTAATGGAGCATTAACTCCTTCCTACAATCTTGCTAAGACTGTTTCCTAGTGGCCAAGTCGAAAAGGAAAACACGATCAGCCATGAGATTAAGAGGTCTGCAATGTAAAAGAAAATAATTTGCTCCATATGTGTTTGGCTTTAATTTAGACTGAGACACAAGAGAAAAGACATTTTTTTCCTGTGATTTTCATTCAGGGCAATATAGATTCCCACTTAGAATGTCCATGGGCCAGCTGCTTTGGAATCACCTGAAAGCTTGTTAGAAATGCAGAATCCCAGTCCCCATGGCAAATCTACTGGAAGAGAACATGTATTTTACAAGATCATCTGGTAATTTATAAGCATGTTGCCATTTGAGAAACAAAAATAATCTACAACTGTAGCCATAATTTTGCAGTATATGGTCAGTCAAAGACAATTGGGTGAGGGTCCAATACAAGACAGTTACTTCCAGACTCTTTGAAAGAGTTGCCTGAGGCAAAAATAAAGTTTATATCACCTAGAAATGTATGAAAATGGGATTGGTTCCTTGCTGAGTGACTGGAAAGTGCCTTGATAGTTTCCATTATAGTTTCTCCTTCATGCTGCATCTTTTTTTTTTTTCTAACCTACAGTGGACATGTAATACATTAAGAAATGACCTTTGCAATTTAAAGGAACTGGGATTTTTTTTTTTTGCATTTTATTTGCATTCTATACCTTCTTTTTTTTTTTTATAAACATATAATGTATTTTTATCCCCAGGGGTACAGGTCTGAGAATCACCAGGTTTACACACTTCACAGCACTCACCATAGCACATACCATCCCCAATGTCCATAACCCCACTCCCTTCTTCCGACCCCCCTCCCCCCAGCAACCCTCAGTTTGTTTTGTGAGATTAAGAGTCACTTATGGTTTGTCTCCCTCCCGATCTCATCTTGTTTCATTTATTCTTTTCTTACCCCCCAAACCCCCCATGTTGCATCTCCACTTCCTCATATCAGGGAGATCATATGATAGTTGTCTTTCTCCGATTGACTTATTTCACTAACTTCATGCCGCATCTTAACTGTAGTGTAATCTTTACGCTTCCAGGCTAAGCAAAAAATTCCATAAAGTATATGAAATAGGCACAATCTGAATCTTCAAAAGTCCTGACCCGGGTTCCAGCCCTAAAGACCAACTCCAGGGTGCGGCTGGTGTTACCCTGCTTATGAGAGAATTTTAAAGCAGGAACACTAACACTCATGAAGGACACTCAATAATGACTGTTTGTTGTTGCTTTATAAGATTTATGTTGCTATCATTGAAACCCTTAGTGATGATGAACATTTTTTCATGTGTCTGATAGCCATTTGTATGTCTTCATTGGAGAAGTGTCTGTTCATGTCTTCTGCCCATTTTTTGATATGATTATCTGTTTTCTGTGTGTTGAGTTTGAGAAGTTCTTTATAGATCCAGGATATCAACCTTTTATCTGTACTGTCATTTGCAAATATCTTCTCCCATTCTGTGGGTTGCCTCTTTGTTTTGTTGACTGTTTCCTTTGCTGTGCAGAAGCTTTTGATCTTGATGAAGTCCCAAAAGTTCATTTTTGCTTTTGTTTCCTTTGCCTTTGGAGACATATCTTGAAAGAAGTTGCTGTGGCTGATATCAAAGAGGTTACTGCCTATGT
>PISX010032637.1:0-16105 GCA_004024625.1 Mellivora capensis
CAAATAAGTGAAACCATATGATAATTGACTCTCTCTGCTTGACTTATTTCACTCAGTATAATCTCTTCCAGTCCCGTCCATGTTGCTACAAAAGTTGGGTATTCATCCTTTCTGATGGAGGCATAATACTCCATAGTGTATATGGACCACATCTTCCTTATCCATTCGTCCGTTGAAGGGCATCTTGGTTCTTTCCAGTTTGGTGACCATGGACATTACTGTTATGAACATGGGGATACAGATGGCCTTTCTTTTCACCACATCTGTATCTTTGGGGTAAATACCCAGTAGTGCAAAAATAAAACTGGTGGCATCATGTTACCTGATTTCAAGCTTTAGTACAAAGCTGTGATCACCAAGACAGCATGGTACTGGCATCAAAACAGACACATAGACCAGTAGAACAGAGTAGAGAGCCCGGATATGGACCCTCAACTCTATGGTCAAATCATCTTCGACAAAGAAGGAAAAAATATACAGTGGAAAAAAGACAGTCCCTTCAATAAATGGTGCTGGGAAAATTGGATAGCTATATGTAGAAGAATGAAACTCAACCGTACACAAAGATAAACTCAAAATGGATAAAGGACCTCAACGTGAGACAGGAATCCATCAGAATCCTAGAGGAGAACATAGGCAGTAACCTCTTTGATATCAGCCACAGCAACTTCTTTCAAGATATGTCTCCAAAGGCAAAGGAAACAATAATTGGTTCATTTGGAAGTTGAATTTCACTTACTTTTCAATCCATCTTCCTAATTGGTTTTTATAGTTAATTGCAGAAACGACATTGGGAAACCATTCATTGTTGTTAAATCAAATTGAAACATTTGTAAAGTAAATTTAATAACTTGCAAGAAACTACAAACTCTGATATAATTACAACATACTGTATTAAATTTAAATTCAGTAATTTTCTGTAGTTTGTGTTGGTAAATAATATATGTTAAAGAAACCAAGACTTACATCTGAAAAGTTGAGGTAAAATTCAATGATTATACTATCCTGGGAAGCTTTGTAAAAAATTATTTATCTTCCAGGAAAATAAAATGTAACAGTACAAAGGCAGAGGCATTAAGATCAAGAGAACTAGCATTTTTAGATGCTTGCAGTATTTCTGATTTGTACTAAAATTTGGGATAAGTAAATAAGATCCTAGTTAGTTCAACTAGTTTTTTGTTTTGTTTTCCCCCCACAAATGCTAATGCTTTACTTGGGTCTACTAATTTTTGATGCTAAAAGTGAATGTTCCAGACTTCTGCTTCTTTATATAACAGAGTACCTGCTAGCAAACAAATGACTTCTGAGTATTAGAAAAATTGGCATTATATTAAAAAAAAACAAAACATCGTGAGGGCATCAGCAAGCTTCCAAGCCAGCCACAACTTGAGCAGCCAAGATTTCAGGGAGAAGGGAGCCTCACTGAAAGTGAGTCAATAGTATGTACCTCACTTTTGCCCTTGGGTTATTATAAAGCACCAAAAGTTTTAGCTACACCCCACAAATTGTCTGTTGTATTTTCATTAACATTTAGTTCCAACTATTTTCTATTTTTTTAGATTGTTCTTTGATTTATGGTTTATTTAGAAGTGTATTGTTATTTCTAGATAGCTGAGATTTTCCCTGATTAAAAAAAAGTATTATTATTGTTCTATATCCCTGTCTATCTATCATCTATCTATCTAACTGGTTCCTAATGGATAGATGCTGTTGTGGTTCTAATTCAATCCCCTGCAGGTCTGAGGTCATATTTTGTATGATTAACATTATTTTGATTATGCTGAGACTTTTTTGTTTCATCACCCATTTTATGGTCTATCATGGGGAATATATCATGTGAATTTGAAAAAAAAATGTGTATTCTGCAGTTGTGGGGTAAAGTTGTCTGAAGTATTAGGTATGATAGCACTATTCAGATCCTCTAAGACAACTGACTTCTTTTCTCTAGTTTTATCAATTGCTGAGAGATGTATTCAGACTTAATAGTTGATATTTTTTCTCTGTTTAGTACTGATATAGCTCCATTTATTTCTGAAATAAGCTTGAGTATTACAGGTTTAAGGGAAAGGAAAGCAATGAGACATGGAAATAGGCTGGCAAATACAAACACATTGGATTAATAGTGATCACGATCTCCACCAGTATAAGAAATGCTAGAGGACGCCTGGGTGGCTCAGTTGGTTGAGCGGCTGCCTTTGGCTCAGGTCATGATCCCAGCGTCCTGGGATCGAGTCCCACATCGGGCTCCTTGCTCGGCAGGGAGCCTGCTTCTCCCTCTGCCTCTGCCTCTGCCTGCCACTCTGTCTGCCTGTGCTTGCTCTCTCGCTCGCTCTCTCTCTCTGACAAGTAAATAAATAAAAATTAAAAAAAAAAAAAAAAATGCTAGAATCCTACATATATAACTCATCCTATGTAAGATGCCTGTAGGTTATAGTATATGCCAACCATATTTTATATAAAATTAGAAAATGGAAATTTGGGAGATGTATTTTGAAAATCATGGAAATTTGGGAGATATATTTTGAAAATCAGTTTTAGAAGAGATTAAAAACAGGCTATGGGGTGCCTGGGTGGCTCAGTGGGTTAAAGCCTCTGCCTTCGGCTGGGGTCATGATCTCAGGGTCCTAGGATCAAGCCCTGCATCAGGCACTTTGCTCAGCGGGGAGCCTGCTTCCTCCTCTCTCTCTCTCTCTCTGCCTGCCTCTCTGCCTACTTGTCATCTCTGTCTGTCAAATGAATAAATACAATCTTTAAATAAATAAATAAATAAAAATAAAAAGCTTATGTTCTTGAAAAAAATAGGCTAAACATTGTATAAAGCTTTGATATTGTATTTTACTTCTGTTGAGGGACAGAAAAAAATGTTGGGAAAAATAAGAGGTTGGTTACTTAAGCCTGTGCCTTGGTTCAGGGTTTTGGAGAAATCCCCTTGGCACTGATATTTCTCTTGAAATATAACAAATACGATAAAATTTTTGATATATGATAAACATCTTTGGCTTTAAGAGAAATCAAACTCCTTAAGATATTCTTGTTACTTTTACTATGATTTAGAGTGCTCAGAGTTAACCAAATAGGACAGTTTTTAAATGAGAATGTACTTTTTTTTTCCTTTAAGATCTACTTATTTATTTTAGAGAGGGAGGGAGGGACAAAGAGAGAGAGTTTAAAGTATTCTGTTAGCAACAATTAATTTCCTAATTATGAAGACCAGAGCAGGATAGATGAGTATGGACTGATTATTACTCTTATATGAATGATATGGGTGTGTAAAGATATACACATTCACAAATGCACATATAAAGTTTCTTAACAGCTAAATATCACAAAGATCACAGACCTAACTATATTATATAACCACCACCTGGAAAAAAGTTATTGCAGTAGACACACCAACTGGTTTAAATAATAAAAATAATGGTAACAATACTGACTAGGTTTGCTGAGTTAAACTATGAAGCTATGTGCCATTATATTATTCTCAGATGCATTTTATTTTCAATAAGGCATCACAGGAACACTCAGTTTGTGAAGTTTTATGAGAGCCACTTAAAATGAACTCTCCCCTATTGAAGTCCTAATCCAGGAGGTAAATTTTTATAATCAATATCATCTGTGTTTCATCACCAGCATGCTCTGTAACAGACTTTAAGCTGTCATGATGCAAGATATAAAGCAAAAGCTCATATGTTAGGAACTAAAAGTAGAAGAACCCATTTAAAGTCATCCTTAGCTTCTTTACAGGGAAACTGATAACAGAAATAACTGCTTTTATCCAACTTTCTTTTAACACATTTTTGGGCGTGATGATTCCATCTGCTAAAAGGCATAGTATTTTCAAAATTACCTTCTAGTTTAAACTTACTTTGTGGCTATTTTTATGACCATAAGCTTCCAACCTATTCTTTTATAACAGTATATTTACACTAAAATAGCCGATCACACATGATATGAATGTTCATAATGGTGACCTGTCCAAGAAGAGCACTGACTGACCTCACTGCAGTCCTTGGCAGCACATCTGATAGCAGGATCTAGAATATTTTTCCCTGTAATCCTCCACAGATGTTAATTCAAATAAGGATTTCTCCAAAAGTGGGTAATAGCTGGAAAATAGAAGATACGAGGAAAATGATAGTTCTTGAAATATCATTCAGTGTGAGCAAATAGTGTGGCTCTGGAGAATCAAACTAGGGATTATGTGTTAGAAATTACTGTGAAGCAGATTCAATTCTAAATTAACAGAACTTACTGGCAATTAGATTAGTCAACAACTGTGAAATAGGATGTTTGCAATGGCTGTGGCAGGAGAAAGCCCAGTTCTGCACTGGCTAGTGCATGCTGGCATTGGTGATGCAAAGAAAGATCCAAAGACTAAAGTTTAGATGAAAGCTTTTGTGAGTGGTGCAATTTTTAGGAAGTGTCTTAATAACTCTTAGAAATAATGTCGTCAGTGAATGAGTATTAGTAGATACTTGCCTCCTATATTGAAGAGATTGACATGTGATAATGATTTATTAAAAAGATTGTGATGAGGCACCTGGGCAGCTCAGTTGTTTAAACACCTGCCTTCAGCTCAGCTCATGATCCCACACTACTGGGATGAGTCCTGTGTTGGGCTCCCTGCTCAGTGGGGAGTCTGCTTCTCCCTCTCTTCCTCTTCCCCACTCATACTCTCTCTCTCACTCTCGCTCTCTCTCTCCCCCAAATAAATAAATAAAATCTTTTTTAAGAAGATTATAAAAACAGAATTTTATTATTAGATTCTCAAGTTGTATTTCAAATCTTATACACTAGGTCTCTAAGATGCTTAAGTTTAAGTAATTGGAAGAAGGCTTTGTACCAGCTTCTTCTCCTAAGTTACCTTAAATTAGTCTTCCTATGACACTGTAACCAATTCACTGCCATCTTTGCTTGGATATTTGGAAAGGGAAGGCTCATAGATTTTTCACTATTTGCCAAATATTGTTTAGCCAGCAAGTGGTTGAACCGGAATTCAAATCTAGTCCTGTTGGATATTAAATAAGTTTGAAAATTGTAAGTTTGAAATTTCAATGTGTTTATAATAAAGCCATTGTAATGGTCAATACAGCTCTCCCAGCTGCCTTCTCGCCAAAATAGAAGCCAGGCCTGTGGTCACTGATTTCATACTATTAGCAAACACTAGGTTTTTTCGATCATTACATAGTTCAGTTAATTATGACACAGAGAACAGGGTGGATTTATACTAGTGACATTTGTAAGTAATACAGAGAAATCAGAATCATACTGTAATTAATTATGTTTTCCTTTTTACCTAAAATAAAATTAACTCCTATTTACCTGTCAATGCTACTGAACTGTTTCCAAAATTTAAATCCACACCTAAGTATCTCCATTTTGCACATACTTTACAAATCAAGATTCATGGAACATGCATATAACACCCGTGCTGTTAGGGACAATGGAAACAATGAAAAAAGTTGAATTGGAAAAAAACAAGAGTGGGACTTAAGAAACCAGTGAAAACTATTGTGGGAGTTTAGACAAGAGATTATACAGGCTTGAACTGAAACTTGGGTAGTGAGTGTAAAGAGGAAAATATTTTAAGGACAGAAACATCAGAAATTAGTGATCTACTGGGCTAAAAAAGGGAACAAGTTAATAATAAATACTACATTTGAGAATTTGGTGTTTTGGTAAAAAAGAAAAATTGTTCCATTAGAAAAAAAATTAAGAAGAATATTGTAAGAGAGGAAATTCATATGTGCATTGTAAGGAACCGATGGTGAAATGATGACATCAGATTTGCATCTGATGTATTTGAGATACTTAGAAGGAATATGATAGAGATTTTAAACAAATTATGTGTGTGTGTGTTTGTACACAAGTACTCAGGAGGCAAGCATTGACTAAAATATATATTTTTGAAATAATAGAAAATCTAAACTAGCTTCAAGATATTTTTAATTAATAAATGCCTCATTTGAATTAGGAAATAATTTAGTAAAGCCACTATTTTGAATTGATAGCAAACATTTAGTTTGAGTGCTATGTTTATCCATTAAAATATGCTTCTGATGGCATTAAAATCTTAATATTTGAGAGGCAGATATATATTTTCTCTACATTACCCAAAAAATGATTTTTCTTTCCTCTTATCTTATTAAAGACTTATTTTATTTTTAGATTTCACTGTTTTTAAAAAATCGGGTAAAGAGAAGTCACTTCACATTAATATGAAAGAATAACCAAATATAAATATATAAAAAGATATTTCAAAAATCTCCATAAGAAAAAAAATTGGTTTTTTGATGAGGTATAAAGGAAACATATAAAAGGAGATTAATTATATGATGATATGCAAGAAAACTATATCATGATGTGTCATTTGCCCCAAAATTAAAGGACAGATTCAAAGAATTACACTCAAAATATCAATAGAAAGTTATGGAAACTGATAAAAATGATTTTTATTTTGTGTGTGTGATGGGAGAAGGAGAGGAAATTGTCAAGAACAGCCACAAAACTCCTGAAAGAATAGGACCAATGAGAGAGGACATGGCCTGCCAGGTACCAGAACATATTAAACCTAAAAGTTGCATGACTATGAAGGACTCAACCAAATGACCAAATAAGAGGATAATGGTGAACAAAACTAGAACCATATATGATTGGAACTCTGCTAGATGATGGGGTGATGGGATTGGTCAGTGGCTAAAAAGAAAAAACTTGAATAGATGAAGTTGCAGAAATGGTTCTCCATAAAGTAGAGGATGAAGTGAAATCAGTTTCTAGAATACATGTAAAATAAACATCAAATGAATTATCTAAAACAGAACTATAAACATTAGTAGAAAATACAGCTAAATGTCTCTAGTTCTTGGAAGAGAGAACAATTTCCTATGTAAGATACAGAAAGTACTGACTCTAAAAGAAAATAATTATGAATTTAACTATTAAATTTAAGAAACTTTGATCATCAAAAGTCCCAGTGCTCAGTTGGTAGGTATTTGTGCTACCTGGATGGCTCAGTTGTTAAGCGTATGCCTTTGGCTCAGGTCATGATCCCAGGGTCCTGGGGCATAGAGCCACACATTGGGCTCCTGCTCGGTGGAGAGCCTGCTTCTCCCTCTTCCTCTGCTGGTCCCCCTGCTTGTACTCAAGAGTTCTCCCTGTCTGTCTCTCTCTCTCACTGTCCCTCTCTGTCAAATAAATAAATAAATTAATTAATAAAATCTTTTTTTAAAAAGTCACAGTAAAATAAGTGAAAATACATCAGACACAGGAAGAAGATATTTGTACCATATAAAATTGAGACATAATTTATAGCAAGAATATATAAAGAACCCCAGCAAATTAATATCACAAAACAGCCCAAAAGAAAAACAGACAAGAAACATAAACAAGAATTTAATTTAAAAAGAGCCTATATGGACAATACATGTTTGAAAAAATGTTTGGCTTTAACAGTGACCATGGAAATGCACATCAAAACCAAAATTAAATGACATTTTAAGCCAAATTTATTGGCAAAAAATTAATATTCTGGCAATACCGACATTGGAAATATTAGAGTCTCAGGATCTTTAATACATTGCTGTAAGGAGTACAAACTGTTTACAATCCCTTTGAACTATTGTTAGGCATTATTATGGACTGAATATATTTTTTTAAATTTTTATTTATTTGTCAGAGAGAGAGAGAGAGCGCAAGAGAGAGAGCACAGGCAGGCAGAGAGGCAGGCAGAGGCAGAGGGAGAAGCAGGCTCCCTGCCAAGCAAGGAGCCCGATGCAGGACTCGATCCCAGGACGCCGGGATCATGACCTGAGCCGAAGGCAGCCGCTTAACCAACTGAGCCACCCAAGCATCCCTATGGACTGAATATTTGAGTTACCCCAAATTTATACATTGAAATCTAATGTCCATACAATGACATTAGGAGATAGGACCTGTGGGAGATAATTAGGTCATAAGAGTAGAGCCCTCATGAATGGGACTAGTATCCTTATCAGAAAAAATCAGAGTGCTCACTTGCCCCCTTTCTGTCATATGAGGATACAATGAGAAGTCAGCAGTCTGCAACCTGGAAAAGAGCCTGAACCTGACTGTCTTGAACCCCTGATCCTGGACTTTCAGCCTCCAGAGCTGTGGGAACTAAATTTCTGTTGTTTAAAAGCCACACAGGCTATAGTACTTTGTTACAGCATCTTTAACTGGCAAAGATGATCATTTTCCTTATAATGGAACATTTATGTCTTTTATGACACAGAACTTCTGCCCTAAATACATATCCAAGAAAAATATCTTATGTTTTACCCAGAAAACAACATGTACAATAATTGTTATTAGTTTGAGTGCTATGTTTTATCAATTAGCAAAAGAGTAAGAAATAGCACAAATACCTACCAACCTTAGATACAAGGGCATGCCATATTTACAAAACAATTATTCAATAACAATCAAAGTAAATGAACTTACTATCATGCAACAATATAATATTAAGCAACAATATAATATTATGACTATGGAGTCAAGTTGTAACAGTTTAACAATATAAAATCATTCTTTAAAAAATATGCATAAGTGGACTTAAATCATGTTAAAAAGGAAAGCAAGAAAATGACAAACAATATTCAAGGATGATGGTTAACTCTGGCCAGAGAAGACAGATGTTATTTGGTGGAGAAATCATGTCCTGAGATAATGTTATTGTTACATGACTCAATAGTAGATGGCATGGATGGATTAAAGATTAGAGCCAAGGATTAAGCATGAGCTTGTTCTGTGCATGTGAGATCTAAAGAGGAAAAATCAAACTATGGAGCCACTTCTTCATATGAAAATATAAACAAGCTCAAATGTTAGTATAAGTATTTTGAAATACTTGTGTATCCATGAGCACAGTGAGTTTTACTATGATGCTAACTACGTTGGAAATTTTGGTCAGGTATGTGAGAAAACTGCTGTTAGCTAAAATACTGTAAGTGATTATTTTCACTTCATCTTGAAAACTGCTGAGTAAAAGACAAGGTAGACACTCGCTGCCTGTGCAAAGAATGAACACACAAATAAATGAATGGAAATTTACTTACTCATGATACAGCAGTTAAAATCCAAAGAGCTGACTTCAAACACCTAGTGATAGATATCTCTAAGAACTGAGTCTCAAATAGAATTTTTAAAACAATATGTTTTAATGAAATGAAAAGTTGCATTGAAATAGTGAAGGTACTAGCTTCTTTTTTTTTTCTCCCCAATGAAAGACTTTCAGGTAAGTGTGGGCATACATGCTGCTTGATTTGTTATAACCAAATTCACAGTTCCTGTGTTTTCCTACATAGTATCACCTTATTTTTCTGAACGGATTCATTAATTTTTTTAAAAAGTCACGTTTCACAAAAATTTCTAGAAAAGATTTCCAGGAAATACTCCATTGAAAGGTTGGATTTAATATGATCTGGTTCTTGAAGAATTTTAAAAATCAATGACTAGGACAATGGGGTCAGAAAAAGGAAGGCAGAACCAACACAGGAGGTGGGTAGAATGGAGGCAAGGTACAAACAAATTATGGGAATTTGATGGTCTCAATTTGACTTAAAACTGGGTTGTGTGTGCAAATTAAGGTAAGAAAACACTATGGACAGGTGAAGCTGTAGATATCAACTCTGGAGACACAGTATGAAGTACCTTGAATGTCACACCAAAGAGTGTGTACTTTGTGTATGCCAGTGAAAACCTAGTGAAATCGATTGACTGTGGGAGTGACCTAATCAGATTCAAATCTGAAAACATCCTCTGGACTCTGCCTATTCATCTTTTAAAAATAATGAAGTATATACTTAGTAGGTTGACTGTAAAGACCATTTTAAAGAATATGTATTACTTTGGAAAAGAATATTTTTTAAATGTTCTTTACTGAAGGATCCAAAGTTATCTAAAAGTACAAAAAACGCTCATTTCAGAGAAGTAGTTGCTATGATGTACCATCAGATTGCCTCTTCATGACTGAAGTATTCATTTCTCTAGCATCCAGGAGTGTTGGCTGCTGACACACTCAGGTATGTTCCTCTGGGAATTGCTAGTCAAGAGACTGCTTTGCCCAGGGTTATGTCTTGTATTTGGGTGAAGCCAACATCTAATGACTGGTCATGGCAAGAATATAATTGCCTTCCCCTTCTCAGGAGGTTCAGGCTCCTATAACAAAAGTAAACTGAGTGGCTTAAGCAACAAACATTTATTTCACATAGTTTTGGAAACTGGAAAGGCCAAAATCAAAGTAGAAGTAGATCCACTATCTGGTGAGAGCATGCTTCCTGGCTTGCAGCCGGCTTCCTTCCCCTGTATCCTCACATGACTGATCATCAAGCTCTAATCCATTTCTCCTCCTATAAGAATACTAATCTCATCACTAGGGCTTTACCCTCATCTAAACCTAATTATGTCCCAAAGGCTCCATCTCTTGATACCATTAGGGGTGAGGATTACAACATGAACTTTGGAGGGACACAAACATGCAGGTCATAAGACCCTCTAAATTCTATTCAGAATAATTCAGAAGGACACTCTGGAGGTGTCCAGCACCAGAGTTTCCTGCTGATTGGAGGAGATATTTGCTACAATTACAACATCTTTTAATGTCTTTATCTGTCTGAACTGATTCCTTTATCCCCTTACAGAGCATTTGTCTGGGCAAGATCCAAGAGCCTATTGCCCCTGTGTTCCCAGGAAGAACCTTGTGTTCATTGTGGGGCGTGCCAGCAAACTTGCAAATGACAATGCATGCAAAGCTCTCAGAGCACCGCCAGCATGTCCCTGTTCCATCTGCATGGGGCACATGTAAACTTTTCTTGGAACTGCCTAGCTCTGCCTGCGTCAGCTAGCCCCAGGCACGCATCCAGCTTTCTATATTTCACACCCCAAGGGGCAAGGATTTGCTCCTTCTCCTGCTGCGTGATGTAGGCTCCATGCAGCCACCCTGCTTGAACTTGAGCTGCAGGATGGGTCTGAGAGCCACAAGAGACTGACACACTGCAAGCAGCTAGATCTTATGCATTCTCTCTCTTACCTAAGTAAATGCCTGCACTGCTGAGCCTCATGTACATGTTTTCTATTCTCAGTGACCTCGAATCATGCACTGGTCTCATCCTTGAGTGGTACATAGGTCCCTTTGACCTTGGTTGAACTCATGTTATATTCTATCCTGGGGCACAGCCCAACTACCTAGTGAGACTGATTTAGCACAGCAAGCAGAATCCCTTCAACGACACCCACCATAGCATAAAAGTGTAAGGGTTCATTTGCGTACCAGGCTTGTGCCTGCTTCCTAGGAGGGTGGTGAGACTCTCTAGGAAGACTTAGGTTCACTTTTGCCTGCTGCAGACAAATGGGACATCACTGATGGTGGGGGAGACTCCAGTGAGGCTCAGGACTAACAGTGCCTGGGAGCTGCTGTGAGGTTTCAGTCCGGATCCACAAGTGGCTGACTCAACACCTTGCCAGATCTGGCCCTGGGCTCCACAGAAGCCTCACAGTCAGTTCACAGCTAGACCGCGTGGTGTCACCCTTGCGATCAGCTGACAGGGCAGGAGACGGGCGGAGTTGTCTCAAAGACATAATAACTGGGCATGTAAGCACATGCTGAATGTGGACTGCTGCTGCAGTAACCATACTTCGCCATGGCTGTGGCAATGAGGGGACATTGTCCCAAAGGCAGATCCTCAAGTGGGAACCCCGATTACCCACTTCTATTATGCAAAGGGAGGTAATATCAAGTGAATTGGCTAACTAGTCAGCATCCTGGAAGAGAAAACACGCGCACACACACACACACGCACACACACACAAAACAAACATGGAAGATGGGAACAAAGAAGTCACTGGAATAAGCATGTAGATGTGGCCTATGAGAATGGGTACAAAGGGTTCTTTGTATGGCAATGCCAAGTAGAGGCCACCTAGTATTATCTGACCTAAACACCCAAGAATACAAAATGGTAGGACCAACTGACATCACCTAGCCATTGTTACCAGCCATCACAGTACTACCACGGGCATATGAATGGAGTAGTCATGGTGGGAGGGACACTGACTATGCATGGGCCCAACAACACTCACCAAAGTTGAACCAGCTACAGTAATAACAATCCAATCTACCAGCTACCAGTTGCTATGCTAAGATCCCACTACAGCATCACCCACTGTAGAGAGCAATTAACCGTATGGTAGGATGATACATCGGGCTCTTCCCATCCTGGCATGGCAGTGACACATCTTGACCTGAATTGATGCATATTTTGGGTATGACCTTGCCTTTCCTGTTTATGGCACTTTGTCCTGCACTATCTGAAGATGTGGAATGCTTGACTCATCAGGACATTATTCCATATAATATCACATTATAACAGGTAACCCTCTTTATCACAAAGGAGAGAGGCAGTGTATATATGTACATGGGACCCATTGCTTGTATCACATGCTGTAAAATCCAAAAGCTGCTTGAGTTGAAACATAAGGGGTGAAAGTATGAGTGAGTCCAACATTGACCCACATGGAGAATTCGGGTTCTCTTACACATAGTTTTAGGAACTATGAATGCAGAGATCCTGGTTACCCTAGAGGGATCATTTCCACTGGGAATGCAGTCAGTGACCCATTCAGCTTGACATGATAACAAACCACCTCCTAATTTCTAGACTTCTCTTGTTAAGAGATGAGAAGGCGATGGAGAGTGAAATAATTGACTCTGATCATCAGGATGAAGTTGGGTAGTTTTCCTTCAATGACAACAGGAAGAAATATGTTTGAAACACAGGTGATCTGCTGGTATAGCACCTGATATCTCTCTGCTAAATGTTAATAGCAAATACGACGAAAGTGTTTCTCATTACCTTATAGATATAATTAATCACATAACTCCAAGTTAAAAAAAATTTCCATTGGCCTGAATAAATTCATTCATACCCTGTTCTTCACAAATACACAAAATATATATGGTAACCAACTGTGCAGCAAAAAATAAGCTGAAGGCCCTTGGGTAGGGATGCAGAGCTGTAGGAGAAAAAGCAATTATGCTTATACATAAATAGTTTTCCCTTTCACAAAAACATTCTATGTGTGTGAAACAGTAAAAGTCTTCCCATTTTGATATCTGAAGAAATCTAAGCCGGGATAGCAATGAGTTTGTGTACATGAGCACTGTCCAGACCCTGATTCAGGGTGGATTCTTGATGTGTCTTCTGTGTCAGCCCTAAGGACTGACAAGGTGTCTGGCAGCTTCACCCAAGGCTCAGTAAGTAGCTGGCTACTCCCTCTGAGATGATGGCTGTCTCAGCCAACCCTCTGTCAGAGAGCAGTGATGAGTGCCAGGGAATTTGGAGTCAAGAACAGCATATGGAGCCATCCAAGAAGAATCTGCAAGCAAGGGCAATGCTGAGCACTGATGCTCTAACAGTGGGAAAGGATCAATGTCACACTGGGTTTGATGGGCTGGTAGTATATCGCAGCATCTGGAGAAAATTATTTTATACTTTAGTGGTCACATTTGAATGTTGAAATTATATTCTAGTTGTTATTCAATTACTACTGCACAAAATCCCAAAGGAATATTTTATTTAAAAATCACTAACCCTTTCAAAACTTTTTTTTTTTCTGAAAGTGAAATAACTTCCATGTCAGGAAGGTCAGGTGAATTTCTTATATGTGTAAATTTTACCTAAAATTTTACCTAAAATTTACATATAGCACAACACATTTGCTATATTGATCCTTCTATCTTGATCTATATATTCTTCAACTTCTCAAGTAAAATAAACAAAAAGAAAGAAATCACATTTGGAATCTAGATTGGAAAATGAAAATCAGTATCTTTTTTTAAGATTTTATTTATTTGTTTGTCAGAGAGTATGAGAGAGAGAGAGACAAAGAGAGAGAGAGAGAGAGAGAGAGAGAGAGGCAAGTAGAGGGAGAATCAGTCTCCCCACTGAGCAAGGAGCCCGATGTGGAACTCGATCCCAGGATCCTGGGATCATGACCCGAGCAGAAGGCAGACACTCAACCAATGGAGCTACCCAGGTTTACTGAAAATCAGTATCTTTGGGTATTTGATCTTCACACTCAAGTATCCTACCTATTTCCTTGGCTCACGATTAGCAGCATGTGGGAAGGAAAAAATTTCTGGGACCTAACAAAGGATCCATACTTGGGGGTTGAGGGGCAGGACTGAGCATAAATTTGTTCAGCAGCTATAGAGGTAAAAGCTAGAAGTACTGAAAGACAGTATAGAATAATGAAACAACATCCTTAGGGTAGCAGAAAGATGATTCCACATAATGGTAAAGAATGTGTCTTCCCGAATAACAATTAGGCTCAAGACACTTGAAACATGATGCATATCATATAGGCAAACTACATAAACCCTCTATTCCTCCTCATTGTAAAATTGGGACTATAATAGAAATTTCTACGTCTAGTTTTTAGGATAAAATGAGATAACACATGCATAACTGTTCAAATAGTGCCTAAAATAATAAAAACACAATGAAAATTATAATGTTATTACATATTAATATTTCTACTTGGAGAACTAAGCATCCTGGACCTGTTTTACAATTTGACACTTAAGTGCTCTATCTTGAATGATCCTAGTTCACTCATAGCAGAATTTGAGAGAAAAACAAACAAACAAAAAGCCAGAAAACAGCACTGGGCATGTACGGACATGTAAATTTTCCTCATTCTAATAATAGTTATTTGGAAGGTTCTTTCTGAAGAAGAACAAAGAATTGTTTAAATGATTAAAGTGAAAATGAGGTGTAATCCTAGACTCTAGGACTGTGTCTGTTATTTCTCTTGGCATCTATTTTTTTTTAAAGATTTTATTTATTTATTTGAGAAGTGAGCACAAGAGCAAGTGGGGTGAGGGGCAAAGGGAGAGAATCTCAAGATGACTTTCTGCTGAACTTGGAGCCTCCGGCAGCTGGATCTCACAACCCAGGAGATCATAACCTGAGTTGAAACTGAGAGTCGGACATTCAACTGATTGAGGCACCCAGGCACCCCTTTTTGCTTCTATTTTTAATTAGAAAAGCAATCAAATGGGAAAGGTAGGAACTACTCAACAAAATTGATCACTGAAATTGGTTATAAATAGGTAAAAGACAAAAAAAATAGATCTTTTCCTCTTACCTCACAAACATTAACCCACACAGATTAAAGACAAATGACAAAAACAAACCTTTGAAAGTTTCACTACTGAAAAAAGTTTCATTGTAAAACATAGAAAGGGTCCCTGTACTATTTGATTTTCCTTCATCCTGGATCCAGTAAGGAAATAATCACTTTTTTATAAGCTTTTTATAATTTATAATTAAATAATATCAATAACATACGTGAAATCTATATTATTTGTATGTAAATGATGATTGCTGGGGCAAAGGATACATGCATTTTATATTTTACAATTTGTTCCAAATAATGCTCAACACTATTTCATCCACTTACAGTCCCAGCAACAATTCTTGGTGTGTTTCTTTCAAATACTATTATCAATATTATGAAATCATTATGTCATCATTTGTGACACATTTCCTCATTTATTTTGCATTTCTTTTTGTTGTGGAAAAAAGCATCATTTTAAGATGTTTCTAAGTTCTCCATTTTTTGTTTCATTTTGTTTTCCCCTTTGAATTATCTTTTGGCAATAGAGTGTTTCTTTGTCTCTTGTTTTTTTTGTTTTTTTTTTAATTTAATTTTTTTTAAATTTCTTTTCAGCATAACAGAATTCATAGTTTTACACCACACCCAGTGCTCCATGCAATGCGTGCCCTCCACTATACCCACCACCAGGCTCCCCCAACCTCCCACCTCCCACCCCTTCAAAACCCTCAGGTTATTTTTCAGAGTCCATAGTCTCTCATGGTTCATCTCCCCCCCCATTTTCCCTCAACTCCCTTCTCCTCTCCATCTCCCCATGTCCTCCGTGTTATTTGTTATGCTCCGCAAATAAGTGAAACCATATGATAATTGACTCTCTCTGCTTGACTTATTTCACTCAGCATAATCTCTTCCAGTCCCGTCCATGTTGCTACAAAAGTCGGGTATTCATCCTTTCTGATGGAGGCATAAT
>PISX010032638.1:0-15972 GCA_004024625.1 Mellivora capensis
CCTGGTTGACCCATTCATTCTTTAGTAGAATGCTCTTTAGCCTCCATGTATTTGAGTTCTTTCCAACTTTCCTCTTGTGATTGAGTTCTTGCTTCAGAGCATTGTGTTCTGAAAATATGTAGGAAATGATCCCAATCTTTGGGTACCAGTTGAGACCTGATTTGTGACCCTGGACATGATCTATCCTGGAGAGTGTTCCATGTGCACTAGAGAAGAATGTGTATTCTGTTGCTTTGGGATGGAATGTTCTGAATATATCTGTGACATCCATATATATATATATATATATAAAAATATATATATTTTTATATATATATATATATATATATAAAGACAAAGTTTGTCTTTTGGGAGGTGGTTTCTTCTAAGAGACCAAAATACACCCCAAATCAAGTGTGTGTGTGTGTGTGTGTGTATACACACACACACACGAATAAACAAGATGAAGGCATGGAATATGACTGTAAAGATGAAAATTTTAAAAATTCTAAAAAAGGAATTGATAATACAAGTTGTTTGGAAAAAGAAAAAAAAAAAAAAGAGGAGAGAATGTGCTCAGGCTGGAGACCAGAACAAAGCCATGTGCTAGATTTATGGTATATTTTGATCTATTAGAATAAATTGTATCCCAAAACTTTTTAGAAAAATCAAAAATCTATATGTATACAAAAATAGGGTTAAATACAATGAAGTGATAAAATATAACTACAACAATGAAGGTTTAAAAAGATTTTTTAAAGGTATTGTTAAGATAAACTAGTTAAAAAACGTTAAAAGGGGAAAGAGGAAACGTAAAATAAGAGGAAACGAAAAAAATAGACTAAAAAATACTAAAAAAAATTTAACTTTGCAAGATTAAAAGATCATGGGGGAAAAGCCATGAATTCTATGCGCTGCTTTCCCCTAGCTCTGCAGTTCTGCTGTTCTTGATCAGTGAGTTTAGTCTTGGCTGGACATTCTTGCTGATCTTCCGGGGGTGGGGCCTATTGAAGTGAGTCTCAAATGTCTTTGCCTGAGGCGGAATTGCACCACCATTGCCAGGGGCCAGGGTAAGTAATCTGCTTGAATTCACTCTCAGGAACTTTTGTTCCCTAAACATTTTCAGTACAGCTTTGGAGGAGGAGAATGAAAATGGCAGCCTCTGAATCCCTGGCCCAGAGGAGCAGAGAGCTCTGGGTCCCACTCCTCAGTGCACCCTCAGATATAAGCACTCAATCACTCCTGTCTCCCTGGTCTCCAGCTGTACTCTATGATCACCCAGCCCATGACTGTTTCTATATCTGGTGTGCAGCCCCGTTTGGAGTCTCCAAACCCAGCAGATTCCTGCCGGCTTCTCCTTCTGGAAGAGGAAGGTGAGTCTCCTTGGATCTGCCACTTGTGGGGCCCCTGCTCAACGAGCAGTGGTCCAACTGTGCCTTGGATCATGGTTTAAGATAATCCCAATCTGAAAGCTCACTCCTTGGCTCTGTCTCTGTAGTCGGCTTCCCCTCTCCAATACCTGGGAGCTCTGCCACACTCAGACACCCCCAATCTTTCTGTGACCCCGTGGGACCTGAGACCACATTGTCCCCATGTGCGTTCCATCCCTGCTTAGCCTCAGGAGTGATGTCCCTTGTGGAGCAAACTTCTAAAAGTTCTGATTTTGTGCTCCACTCTTCCACTGCTTGCTAGGAGCTGGCCCCTCCCTGCCACAGTCTATCTTCCCATCACTTCAGATTCACTTCTCCATACATCCTACTTTTCAGAAAGTGGTTGATTTTCTGTTACTAGAATTGTTGCTCTTCTCTTCTATCTCCTGTTGAGTTTGTAGGTGTTTGGAATGGTTTGGTAACTATCTAGCTGAACTCCTGTGACTTGATGCCATCTCAGTCCACTACTCCTCTACCATCTTGCCGTTTTGTTATTTCTTAACTGAGATGTAAATTATTAAGGAATAAGTGGTTTTGTTGTTGTGGTGGTTGTTTTGTCCTCTCAAATCCATACGTAGCATAGTAACCTACAAGTGGTAGGTGATTCTTAGGTAACATTAATTTTTAGATAATGTCACAAAAGGCATATCTAGAAAACAGATGCATTTTGCTTTATTCTTCCTCCCTTTCTTAGATGCTTGGTTTTGGGAACTTACTAATGATCTTTCATCCCTTGTCTGAGACTTACACAAGGTAGAAGGAGCATGGAGTATATTTATTATAAAGTGTGCTGTAAAGAGAAGAAGTTTGAATCTTATGTCTATCAATTAATATAAGCTTTACATAATAGGCAAGTCATTAACATTTCTTGAGATTTGATACCCTTGCCTGTGAGAGATAACAATTCCTTAATGATTTTTGAATGGGGACCTAATAATAATTATATTACTTATAGCTACTATGATTGATGTGATTGCTCCTGTAGTAAAGATTTTACACATATTGTCTTATTTAAATTGTACAACTAGATGAAATTGGCATCTTTTTACAAAAGTATTGTAAATTAGAAAACTGACACTCATAGGTTAATTACATTGTCTCAATTTATAGGTCTAGTAAGCATTAAACATAAAATTATAATAGATATTAGTTTATTCCAAAGTTCATGTTTGTTACCACTGTGCTGTCCATAATGAAAATTCCACTAAATGTTGCTAAAATATAAAAATGTGAGCTTCCCATAAACATTGACCTACATTGCTAAGAATTCCTTTAGCTTGCTGTACATAAAATATATGCACTGATTTTTCTTTTTTATTTCTTCTCTACCCCAATTAAAAAGAAATGTTTGCTCTATTCCTTGTTCTAAATTTAGAGCTAATTTCTCCACATCTTCTAAGGTCACAACTGGCTAATCTTATAAACTAACTTATGATTAGAAAAAAGTAAAAAAGTAAAAAATTAAGTAGATCTTTCAGCACCATGTAACACAATTTTAAGCATGGTCTTAATAAGAAAACACCCCACTTTGGTCAGTGGGGTTATTGTTAGAAATTTCAGGTAACATGGAAGAGAAAATAGCATCATCTCATGCTGATGAAGCAGATATTGTGAAAAAATTGGACACTGGTGATTCCATTTAAATTATGCCCTTCACATAAATATTGGGGAAATTAGATATTGACAACTACTGCAACAGATATTTGGCGAATGAAGTTTGACATAACATAATGTTATTATTCAGGAGCTCATAGTTGAGGGAAGAAGGAGAGAAAGGAGAAGAGAGACATTTATAGAAATTCAAGGGATGAATAATGTCAGGTTACCATAAGAGCACAATGGAGAGAGAAATTATCAGGAAAAGCTTTTGCTGAAGGGTGACATTTGAGTTAAATTTTGCTGCATGAACAAGGTTTTGTCAAGGACATTATAGAAGTTATGTATATTTAACATGTGCAAAGCTTTTATAAGATATCTAGTTCTTAGGAAAATGGACAGTTCTTAGGATTATTGATCAGGAGGGTTGCCAGTATTTGGTTCCATATAGCTCAGAATCCTTTGAAAATAAATGAGTACAACCAAAAATGGTAGAAGGTGATGTTCACATAAGAGCATAGAAAACTTCTGTGCTGTCCTAAAAAGCAAATAGGTCTTAACTTTAATTTTAACTAATAAAAGCAACATTCTCAAATTTGCAGTTTAGAAAGATCATCCTACCACAAATTTGGATGAAAAAATGAGAAACATGGTAAATTGTGCTTATTTATCAGATAAATTAAGTGCTTACCACATATCTGGTACTGTAACAATAATTTATAATAGAGTCTTCATTAGCTCATCACAGCAAATTATGAAGTAGTGGTTTTCTCTCTTTTTTTAGATAAGAACACAGACCCCTCAAGGTTTATTAACAGACCTGTCTATGGCCAAGTGATGGTCAGTACAGGAACTGCATTCAACTTCCTTACACCAAAGACATGCTTTTGTATTCTTTGACTTTTTGTAAAAGCAGTAATCAAAAACTTAACAAAAAATGAATAAACTAAATCTATCTCAGGAATAGCAAAAAAAGGCTATGGATTTGAGATAGAGGAATAAAATGTGACCACAATTTGGCAGTTTTCCTTACAAATAGACTTGTATAACCTCTAAACGACCATTGCTTCAAGTAAAAATAACTCTATCTTAGAAAATGTGTTAGAGAACAAAGTGGAAGTACTTAAAAGTACTTTGATCTCAAAGATAACTTTTGGAAATCGCTGGGTTTAAAAAACAAATGGAAGGTTTAAAGCAATAAATTGTAACTGAACATAGAGGCACATCTTGAACATAAATTGAATAGTCAGGTCAGGAATGTGCTTAATCAATCTGGAGTGCACTTTGGAAAGATGTTAATAATGACTAATAAAAATGGTTACTAAGCACTTTCAAATATAAAGTGGCATACAAGGTTAATAATGATGATCACCATTACAATAATACTTTTCAATTGCAAAGCACTTCTAATCTAGGGAGTTCAGAAAATTATGGAGACATTAACACATTATTGCTGGCTATATCCTGAACAGACAGCAAGTGTTCAATATTTATAATGAATAATAGAATGATCCAAACTCATATAGACATGAAAAATTGAAACAATAGCTTCAAAATTTTTGTTTCTTCCCATGTCTTTATAAACTTATACCACATCTTAATTAACAGGGAAAAAAAACTTCATAAAATTATTGCCATGAGAAGCATTCAGTTTAGTCTTTCCTTTAACTTTGCCCCCTTTTCCTTTCCTTTATTATGCACACATACAGGAAAACAAATGAATAGATAAATACACTTCTGTATATCACCTCCATATTGACAGTTATTAACACACTTTCTCTCACATCTTTGCTGATGTTAGAAATTAGTTGTAGGCATCAAAATTTTGCAACCCTCGTTACTTTAGCACACATACCTCTAAAACAAGAACATTATTTTATATAACCACACTTTCATTATCACATATACAGAAATTAACAGTTTGCTACTATGAAGCATATTCATTTGTCTTCAATTGTCTCAGTAATGTCATACGATAGTTTTGTTTTGAACCAGTATTCAATCAGGTTTTATTCATTGCATTCAGTTGTATTTCTCCAAACTATCCTTTACTTAGGACACTGACTTCTTTGAAAAAATAAGACTAACAAGGCTAGAATGTCCTGAATTCTGGATATGTCTTTTTGTTTCCCCATAGTAGCATTTGACATTTCTCTTTCTACTGTATTTTCTCTGAAAAAATTGCACTGTAAAGCGTTGATTAGATTCAAGATAAATACTTTTTACAGAGTACCTATAGTTGATGCTATGAATTTATCAGTAGGCACTTACATCAGGGTGCCTCACTGTAATTGAGGGAAATTTTAATCACTTGGATTCTGTCTGAATATCCCATTGGCCATCCTTTACATAATGTATCTGCTAATGCTTTCTTCCTCAAAAGGCAACTAAATTCTTAATTATTTTCCTATGATAATTTTTGGAAAAGGAATTATATGATAGTCACTTATAATGGTGACAAATGACTTCTACTTTTTCTTTTTATAAATATCACTATGGATGTAAATTTTCTGCTTTATGTAATATTTTATAATTAATTGCTATTATTGTTTTTGTTTGGTGCTCACATTGTCTCAAAGGTAGCTGTTAAAAATCCCTCCCAGCTGGGGCTTATTTCTTTTGACCTCCATTCACTAGTTCCTGAGTGATTCCCTGCTTTGGCACAACAGAGTGTCCTAGGTTTCCTCTGTAATCTCACATTGAAATCAATCATCTTTCAGTAAGGCATTTGTTATAGAGTATACATTTGTTGCATAGGAAAGGAAGACTAATAGGAATTTTATACATATTTTCCTATTTATGCAGTAGTAAGAACTGTAATGAAGACCAAAAATGGAAACAACAAAGTTACCTACAAAAAAGGGGGAAAAATATAATGTGAGGTATAGTCATAGGGACAAGACTTTTCTGAGTAAACATTTTTGTAAAGTTTAAACTTTATACAATTTATTTTATAGCTCTAAGAAATAACAAAAAAAAGAGAGCAAACCTACAATTGAAAGTAGGTGGGAAGAATTGCGTTTAAGTCTATCAAATTCGTTAATATAACTGTCTTAAAACATATTTTATAAATTTTACTTTTTTTCTTTTTACAAATTATTGGGCATTGATGTCTTCAAAAGGTGGAGTCTAATTAGACCTCCTTTAGAATATGGGCTGGCCTTGGTGATTTACTTCTAACAAATAGAATATGGAGAAAAGAGGCTAAATCATAGAAATTGTCATAGCCTTCTTTGGGATCTCTGTGTCCCAGGCCATGAAGAAAACCAAGCAACAAATGCAGAGGCCCTGTGCAGGTGTCTCAGGGAACAGCTAACATAAACCACCAGACATGAGTGTGATCAGGCCTTCATAAGAAATCAGTGCTCAGCTGTCCTCTGAGCCACCTTTGTTGATGAAGCATGGAAAAGAGACAAGTAGATTTGCGAGCGAAGTAAATGATTTTTCTGTTCTGTTTTTCTTAAGCTTTCTTAAGGGGTGGTTTGTGATACAAGAATAGATAACTAAAAATAATATTACAGATAAAATAATTATTTAATGTGACTTCAGAATGTGAAACTCTGTACATCTTAGGAGAATGTATTCTAAGAACAAATGTACTCCAAGAACAGAAAGTACCACAGAGAAAACTTAAATATCACTCTATAAATTAATGATTAAACATAGTTACTAATTTTTTATTTTAAGAAAATAAGGTCTCTAGTATAAGAGCTAAGAGAAATATAATACTCAAAACCTCAAGTCCTATAAAATTACATTTGAATTGGACAAATATATTTGATTCATCATTTACATACAACACCCACTGCTCATCATAACTCCTTAATATCCATCATCCATCTAGCCCATCTCCCCACCAACCTCCCTCCATCAACACTCAGCTCTATCTAACTATTCTCTATCTTTCAGAGCCTCTTATGGTTTGTTTCCCTCTCTCATTTTCCTCCCTCCCATATGTTTTGTTTCTTAAATTCCACATACAGGTGAAATCACATGGTATTTGTCTTTCTCTTACTGACTTACTTTGCTCAGCATAATACACTCTAGCTCCATTTACGTCATTATGAATGGCAAGATTTCATTCCTTTTGATGGCTGAGTAATATTCCATTCTTTACATATACCACAACTTCTTTATCTATTCATCCATCATTGGAAATCTGGGCTGTTTCCATTTTGGCTGTTGTTGATAATGCTGTTATAAACATCAGAATGCATGTATCCCTTTGAATCTGATTTTTTGTATCCATAAGTGAAAATTTTAAATAAAATCAGTAGCATGCCTAGTGTTGCTGAGTTGATAAGCAAAACTCATTTCCATTTATTTCTGATTAATAACTATACTTCATTTCCCAGTCTTGTTTACAGTTAAGGATGGATGTGAAACAGCATTCTAGCCAGTAGAATGTGAGTGGAAGTGATGTGCAGGACTGTATGGCTTGGAGTGTAAGTATTTCCTATATGTGATCCTCCACACTTTTTCCTGTTCAACTAATATAATGGAAACAACACCTAGCAAGACCTTCAAAGATACTATTTGATGCTGGCAGAGCTACTAGCATCCTGAATGGTCCTGTATAATTTTATGTAAGCAAATAGGGGTCTATTGTATTTGAACCTTTAAATATTTTAGCCTACTCTAAATAATACATGTAAGATCTCAAAATTCTCATAAAATTAGAAGGAAAAATACAGAGATTTTATGTTTGCATAAAATTTTCTCCTAACACTTAGTTTTTGTAGGCACTAAGGTAATTATTTTAATTTCTAATAAGTAAAGACAAGTCTCTAATTAGATACTTTAAAAAATTTATTTCAAATCCAGGATAATCTATATCTATAATTCAGGTAAAATAACAGCAGTGACACAGGTTAGTGCAATGGAGAGAGGTTTGGTCATTTTGTGATTTGAACAATATTTATGTTTCTTACTAAGTTCTGACATGATTAAGGATTTAAATTGCTTTTGTCATTATCCATCATCATCTCAGAGGGGACCTGTCTGATGAACTGTGGAATTATTTATGTTTAATAAGAAGACACCAACTTACTCTACCTGAATAAGCTTCTATAGCTTGTATTTCTCAAGAAATGTGTCCTTTTCATCTCAATTATCCAATTTATTGTCATAAAGTTGTTCACTTAATAGCTACAGCAATCATCTGTAATGATAACCTCTCATTCTTGATATTGGTTATTTATATCACCACGTGTTACTTCTAAATTAGAATGACTGGAGTTTTGTTAATTGTATTGATCTTCTGAAAGAATCAGATTTTGATCTCAATGATTTTCTCTGCTGTTACGTTTTTTGCATTGATTTTTGCTCTTATTTTTATTATTTATGTCATTCTGATTACTTTGGATTTCATTTGCTCTTTTTCTGGTTTCTAAAGTTACCTTTTTTAATATGTATACTTACTGCTATAATTTTCTCTATATATAGTAACTTAGCTGCATATTTCAATTTTTGATATGTTGTGTTTTCATTTTCATTCAGCTTATGTTTTTAAATTTCTCTTTTTCAGTAATTTTTAGACTCATGGATTATATAGAATTTTTTTCTTTTTGTTTCCAAATATTTAGGAATTTTCCAGATCTCCTTTTTTTATTGTTTGTAGTATAATTCCATTATTGTCAGAAAACATACTTCATATAGCTTGAATTATTTTCAATTTATGGAGGTTTGCTTTATCACCCAGGATATGGTCTGTCTTGACAAATATTTTATTGCACTTTAAAAAAATATATATTCTGCCATTGTTAGGTGATATGCTCTACAAACGTCTATTAAATCAAGCTGGTTGATAGTACAGATCAATTCCTTTATACTCTTAATGAAGTTTTACTTGTCCTATTAATTGTTGTGAGAAGGGTACTGAAATATCTGACTATAATTGTAGGGCTTTAGTTCTATCAGTTTTTGCTTCATATGTTTTGAAGCTCTGTTATTAGGCACATAAACATTTAGGATTATTATGTTCATTTTTCATGATTATGAAAATGACTTTCCTAATCTATGATAGTAGCCTTTCTTCTGAAACCTCATTTTTTTCCTGATATTAATTTAGTAACTAAGGGCTTTTTGCGTGTGTGTATGTGATTAGTGTTAGCGGGTCATGTCATTTTCTATCCTTTCACTTTAACTTACTGAAATCTTTACATTGATAGTGAGGTTTCTTCTGTAGGTAGCATATAGTTGAACCTTGCCTTCTGTAAATCTAATCCCATAATGTTTTCATTTCACTTGTGTCTAGATAATGCACGTGTAATGTTATTACTAGTAGAGTTACATCTATATCTACAATCTTATTTTTTGTTTCTTTTATTTGTTCCATCTGTTCTTTTCTCTGATTTCCTCATTTTTTCCTTTTTAAAAAATAATGTTTTTAATGATTCCATTTTATCTTCTTTGTTGACATATTAGTTAAAATGCTTTGTTTTGTTGATTTAGTAGTTGCTTTAGTGTTTTTAGGATGCAACTTCCATTTATCACAATCTGCCTTCAAGTGATATTACATGATTTCTTACATAGTCAAGTATACAGTGATATATATCTGTTTTCTCCCTCCTGGCTGTTGTGCTATTTTTGTCACAAATTTTATTTTACTTCCACATAGGTAATACGTTCCACAATTTATTTTCTATTGTTTTCTTTAAACAATTACCTTTGGTTTTTTTTAAGATTTTATTTATTTATTTGACAGAGAGAGAGATCACAAGTAGGCAGAGAGATAGGCAGAGAGAGAGGAAGGGAAATGGGCTCCCTCCCCAATGTGGAGAGAGCCCAATGTGGGGCTCGATTCCAGGACCCTGGGATCATGACCTGAGCTGAAGGCAAAGTCTTTAACCCACTGAGCCACCCAGGAGGCCCTAAACAATTACCTTTTTAAAAATTTTCAATTAATATCCATTTTTTGTTTATTGATATCATTGCTATATCTAGTATTCCTCATGTTTTATGCAGATCCAGATTTCTTTCTTATATCATTTTCCTTCTGCCTAAAATAATGATTTTAATTTATATGTACATTTTAGTACAGGTCTATTGATGATGAAGCCTGTCAGTGTTTCCATGCTGAAAAAATTATTTCTTTTGCCTTCATGTTATACAGATATTTCATTGGGTATAGAATTGATAGTTGTTTGTTTGTTTTCCTTTGAGTACTTTAAAGAACTTGCTCTTTATCTTCTGGATTGCGTTGTTCTGACAAAAAAAAAATCTGCTGACATGCTTATCTTTATTCTTCTATATGTAGGCATCTTTACTCCCTTCCCACAGCTGTTTTCAAGATTTTTCTCTTTATCACTGGTTTGAAGCAACTGGATTGATATGCTTTGCTGAAGAGTTTTTAAATTTTTCTTTTTCTTCTTCTGCTTGGGGTTTACTTAACTAATTGGCTCTGTAGGTTCTCATCATCTTTGGTCATTTTTTGACTATTATTTTGTTAAACTTAGTTTTGCTACCCTCTCCCTCTGCTATATATATTACATTTCTCTAAGTACATGTATACCAAGCCGCTTAAAGTCTTACTAGAGATCACTAATGTTGTATGTGATTTTTCTTCTAAGGGACTTCCCTGTGCATTTAATTTTTGATAGTTTCTAGTGCTATAATTTAAAGTACATGTATCTTTTCTTCTGCAATGTCTATTCTGCCATTGGTCCCAATTATGTTTTATTCCATATATTATACTTCTCACCTCTAGCATTTCAATTAGAGGATTTTTAGTATCTTTCCTGTCTCTACTTATACATTCAGTTTTCCTTTTGCTTTTTGAACACATGGAAATCAGTTATATAGCTATTTTAATGTCCCCCTTTGTTAATTATATCAAATGTGAAAATTCTGGATCAGTTTAGATTTATTGATTTTTCTACTCATTATGACTTCTGTTTTCCAGGTTCTTTGCATGCTTGGCAATTTATTATTGGAGATAGGTCATTGTGAATTTTACTTTTTTGTACTGTAAATATTTGTGACCTCTGTTCTGGAACATAGTAAAGATACTTGGAAACACCTGATCTTTTAGGTTTCTATTCTCTAACTTGTATGGTTATACAAGGACAGACTTTTGTCTGAGGTTATTTTTTCCCATTACTGAAGCAAAAACATCCTGTGTGTTCTACCCAATGCCCAGTAAATTACAAGATTTTCTACCTAACTTGTGGTAATGGGGATTGTTACATCTCCAAGGTGTTCCCCTCTGATCCTTCAGGTGACTCTTTCCCTGTAGTTTCCACATGTATGTGTATTGACCATACCCAGCTGAACCTTCAATGGAAATTCTGTTCAGTTCTCTGCAGTTCTTCTCTTTCCAGTTCTGTCTTGTTCAGTCTTTGCCCTATGCATTCTAGTTTCTTTGACCTCTCCAGTTTCCCATTTCATCTTTGGAAATTGCTGGATTCTACTTGGCTTCTCATTCCATACACTGTGTCTTAAAAACTATCTCACACAGTAGGTTGAGGCAATCTGAAGGCTTATCATGTTTTCCCTTTTTCTGAGGGCTTGTTGTAGTTTGTTGTATAACATCTAGCATCTTGAAAGTCATTATTCCATATAATGCTTTTTGTCCCTTCATTGTTTTAGGTGAAAGGTTAAAATCTGCTCTGTTATTCCCCCTTTGGCCAGAATAGAATAAGAGTTTATTCTTAATTACCCAATAGTTATAGATTCTTTTGTCCAAGTGACTGCTAGGAAACTTTCAAATTATCTGAGGGATGGTAATATCAGAAGTGAAATTTTTGCATGTCAAATTTACATCTGTATTAAAGCATGAGAGACATCAGTTACTTAAGGCTTTGAATGGTTCTATACCTGGATAATTATTTTGTCAATTCTGAGAAAACCACCTATCTCCAATACATGAGAAGGATATGCCAACTTTTACACACTCTGGTTCATTTGGAATAATACTCAGAGGTTACGCTGCTGTGGTTTAGGTGTCAGCACTGTGCTGTGGTCTGTCACTGTGCCTTTCCTGCGTCCACAGCTATAGCTCCTGATAAAAGTAGTTTTCACATGGACTTACCGATGCTGACAGCCCAGGTCTAACGACCCAGAGGGTCATGCGGAACCAGCCAAGAGGGTCCTTGGCTTTTCACAGGATGGAAATCAAATGCGAGCCAGCAGGAAGTAAGTGCAGAATTTACTGAAGACATAGGAAGAACAGAAACAGATGGACCAGCTGGTAGACTTGGAATGGAAAAGAGATTGAGTCTTGTCACTTTTCAGGGTCTGGGAGTTTTTACCGAAGATTGTGGTCAGGGGTACATGTCCTCTCAAGCATCCAGGAACCAGCTTGAACAAAGAGGAGGGCCTAGGTATTATTCCTTGGAGCCAGGGTTCTTGATGTCTAGATGTCTAGAGCTGCTGGTCTAAATACACACACGAGAGCTTCGTCCGGTCATTCTCACCTGGTCCTTCCTTATATACTATCTGTTCTAAAGAAATCATTAATTCCTTGTCCCTGACAACTCGGATATAGACTATGTGCATTCTGAGGCATGCTTAAAGTAGGGATTCAAGTCCTTGCAAGAATAGAAGCAGAAAAAGGAGCAAAAAGCAGATTTTTATGGAGTCCTTCATTTTCAACTCTCATTACCTTCTATTTTATCTTTTAAAAATGTTCTCCTTTGAAAATGAATCCATAGCTCTTGCAAATTACTTCTTAAAAAATATTTATTTATTTATGGGCACCTGAGTGGAACACCGAGTTGAGCACCTGACTGTTGGTTTCAGCTTAGGTTCTGATCTGCACTCAATGCAGAGTCTGCTTGAGATTCTCTCTCTCCCTTCCCTCTGCCCTTCCCACTCATGCTCACTCTTTCTAGAATATATAATAAACAAGTAAATGTATATTATATATACATATATATGTATATGTGAATATATATATAATAAAAATTTAGGAAATTTGCCTTTCTCCTTCTTATCCTTTCAGCTCATAAACTACAGAAGAATGACTTCAAGTCAAACCAGAAAATTTTTTTTTTTCTTTTTCTTTAAGACTTGTAGAGTTAAAGAATCTGGGCTTACTGCTAATCTCTTCCTTTAATTTTAGTTGACTCATGCCATAAAGGTTAAATTCTTACCTAAACATATCTAACACAGAAGTCAATTATTTTACATTTTAACAGAATTTTCTTAAAACCTATTCAGTGTATTTTGGATCACTTGAAAATGATGTTTTGTAAATTAAAAAAAAAAAATAGACATTTGGACCAAACAGGTAGATATTTGACTAGCCCAGATCAAAGTCACATACATTCATCTTTAAAACAGATTCACAAAAAATGATTAACATTTTTTTCTGTATTTTGGTGTATTTATTCATGACAGTTTTATATCTCAATTACATACTTTTAATTTTCCATTTGGAAGACGCCTCTTCTGAATAAAAATTTATTTTCAAGACACTGTCCTCTGAATACTATATTGAAAAAATCCAATTAACTCACACAAATTACAGAGCTCCAAGGGCATTCTTCTTTTCAGAGGAGAAGACTATATAAACAAAAATTAATACTCACAAATGAAAACATAGTTGCACAGAGTTCATTTTTATGTTGATTTACCTCTCCTTATCAGCACAAATTCTCATAGTAAAGTCTTATTTCTCTATTTCTAAAACTAGTCACTAATATTAACGTGTTTCTTCAGTCTCTATTACCCCTCCTAGGCCCAAAGCTTGGCAGTTAACAGAGAATATTTCTAGAGGGAAAAAAAATCAAACCTGTACCATCCAAGCTTTATTGTCATTAAGTGTGAATAGATAATTCATTTCTAATATATTCCAGCTTGTGAAGATGGTTTTGTACATGCTTGTTTCTAGTTATTTCTTGAGCTAGTTTTTTTAAAAATAAAGATTTTATTTATTTATTTGATAGAGAGAGATCATGAGTAGGCAGAGGGGCAGGCAGAGAGAGAGAGGAGGAAGCAGGCTCCCTGCCAAGCTGAGAGACCAATGCGGGACTCCATCCCAGGCCCCTGAGATCATGACCTGAGCCAAAGGCAGAGGCTCAACCCACTGAGCCACGCAGGCACCCGAGCTAGTTTTTTTCATGCAAATTTGTAATTATTGTGCTTTTTTTCTTTTGTTTGGCACAAAAATCTACATATTTATATTAGGGCAATTGTTATTTAATTTAATTCTTTTTTTTATAAATTTTTAAATTTTTTATAAACATATAAAGTATTTTTATCCCCAGGGGTACAGGTCTGTGAATCGCCAGGTTTACACACTTCACAGCACTAACCATAGCACATACCCTCCCCAATGTCCATTACCCCACTCCCCTTTCCCGCCCCCCCTCCCCCCAGCACCCCTCAGTTTGTTTTGTGAGATTAAGAGTCACTTATGGTTTGTCTCCCTCCCAATCCCATCTTGTTTCTTTTCTTCTTTTCCTACCCCCCCTAGACCCCCATGTTGCATCTCCACTTCCTCATATCAGGGATATCATATGATAGTTGTCTTTCTCCGATTGACTTATTTCACTAAGCATGATACCCTCTAGTTCCATCCACGTCATTGCAAATGGAAATATTTCATTTATTTTGATGGCTGCATCGTATTCCATTGTGTATATATACCACTTCTTCTTTATCCATTCATCTGTTGGTGGACATCTAGGTTCTTTCCATAGTTTGGCTATTGTAGACATTGCTGCTATAAATATTCGGGTGCACGTGCCCCTTTGAAGCACCACGTTTGTATCTTTAGGGTAAATACCCAGTAGTGCAATTGCTGGGTCATAGGGTAGTTCTATTTTCAACTTTTTGAGGAACCTCCACGCTGTTTTCCACAGTGGTTGCACCAGCTTGCATTCCCACCAACAGTGTAGGAGGGTTTCCCTTTCTCTGCATTCCTTGCCAGCATCTGTCATTTCCTGACTTGTTAATTTTAGCCATTCTGACTGGTATGAGGTGATATCTGATTGTGGTTTTGATTTGTATTTCCCTGATGCCAAGTGATGTGGAGCACTTTTCATGTGTCTGTTGGCCATCTGGATGTCTTCTTTGCAGAAATGTCTGCTCATGTCCTCTGCCCATTTCTTGATTGGATTATTTTGTTCTTTGGGTGTTGAGTTTGATAAATTCTTTATAGATTTTGGACACTAGTCCTTTATCGGATATGTCATTTGCAAATATCTTCTCCCATTCTGTCAGTTGTCTTTTGGTTTTGTTAATTGTTTCCTTTGCTGTGCAAAAGCTTTTGATCTTGATGAAATCCCAAGAGTTCATTTTTGCCCTTGCTTTCCTTGCCTTTGGTGATGTTCCTAGGAAAATGTTGCTGTGGCTGAGGTCGAAGAGGTTGCTGCCTGTGTTGTCCTCAAGGATTTTGATGGATTCCTTTCTCACATTGAGGTCCTTCATTCATTTTGAGTCTATTTTTGTGTGTGGTGTAAGGAAATGGTCCAATTTCATTTTTCATCAAGTGGCTGTCCAATTTTCCCGACATCATTTACTGAAAAGGCTGTCTTTTTTCCATTGGACATTCTTCCCTGCTTTATCGAAGATTAGTTGACCATAGGTTGAGGGTCTATTTCTGGGCTCTCTATTGTGTTCCATTGATCTATGTGTCTGTTTTTGTGCCAGTACCATACTGTCTTGATGATGACAGCTTTGTAATAGAGCTTGAAGTCCGGAATTGTGATGCCACCAACATTGGGTTTCTTTTTCAATATTCCTTTGGCTATTCGAGGTCTTTTCTGGTTCCATATAAATGTTAGGATTATTTGTTCCATTTCTTTGAAAAAGTTGGGTGGCATTTTGATAGGGATTGCATTAAATGTGTAGATTGCTTTAGGTAGCATAGACATTTTCACAATATTTGTTCTTCCGATCCAGGAGCATGGAACATTTTTCCATTTCTTTGTGTCTTCCTCAATTTCTTTCATGAGTACTTTATAGTTTTCTGAGTATAGATTTTTAGCCTCTTTGGTTAGGTTTATTCCTAGGTATCTTA
>PISX010032639.1:0-15976 GCA_004024625.1 Mellivora capensis
CTAGATGTCCATCAACAGATGAATGGATAAAGAAGATGTGGTATATATACACGATGGAATACTATGCAGCCATCAAAAGAAATGAAATCTTGCCATTCGCAACAACGTGGATGGAACTAGAGGGTATCATGCTTAGTGAAATAAGTCAATCAGAGAAAGACAACTATCATATGATATCCCTGATATGAGGAAGTGGAGAAGAAACATGGGGGGCTAGGTGGATAGAAAAAGAAGAAAAGAAACAAGATGGGATTGGGAGGGAGACAAACCATAAGTGACTCTTAATCTCACAAAACAAACTGAGGGTTGTGGGGGGGAGGGGTCCGGAAAGGGGGGTGGGGTAATGGACATTGGGGAAGGTATGTGCTATGGTTAGTGCTGTGAAGTGTGTAAACCTGGCGATTCACAGACATGTACCCCTGGGGATAAAAGTATGTTTATAATAAAAAAAACTTCCTCATCACTAGCCATCAGGGAGATTCAAATTAAAACCACATTGAGATACCACCTCACACCAGTTAGAATGGCCAAAATCAGCAAGACAGGAAACAAGGTGTGTTGGAGAGGATGTGGAGAAAGAGGAACCCTCTTACACTGTTGGTGGGAATGCACGTTGGCACAGCCACTCTGGAGAACAGTGTGGAGGTTCCTCAAGAATTTAAAAATAGAGCTTCCCTATGACCCTGCAATTGCGCTACTGGGTATTTACCCCAAAGATACAGATGTGGTGAAAAGAAGGGCCATCTGTACCCCAATGTTTATAGCAGCAAAGGCCACGGTCGCCAAACTGTGGAACGAACCAAGATGCCCTTCAACAGACGAATGGATAAAGTAGATGTGGTCCATATACACTATGGAGTATTATGCCTCCATCAGAAAGGATGAATACCCGACATTTGTAGCAACATGGACGGGACTGGAAGAGATTATGCTGAGTTAAATAAGTCAAGCAGAGAGAGTCAATTATCATATGGTTTCACTTATTTGCGGAGCATAACAGATAACACGGAGGACATGGGGAGATGGAGAGGAGAAGGGAGTTGAGGGAAATTGGGGGGGGGGAGATGAACCATGAGAGACTATGGGCTCTGAAAAATAACCTGAGGGTCTTGAAGGGGCGGGGGGTTGGAGGTTGGGCGAGCCTGGTGGTGGGTATTGTGGAGGGCACGCATTGCATGGAGCACTGGGTGTGGTGTAAAACTATGAATTTTGTTATGCTGAAAAGAAATAAAAAAATTAAAAAAAACACATATTAGTTTACTTTCAAAAAAAAGTTGATGGAAGTAAACATTTAATATTTTCTATATGAACATTCATGCTTTGGGAGCTGATTGCAGTAGCATTATGAGCTAATATTGGAGGACTCTGTATATGTATCCACTGAGTTCGTAGCATGACACCATTTCAGAGGCATTAGCTTGGAAAGTTGTGGAAAAAAGCTCACACAAGTATCACATTTAAGTGACACCAGGCATCAACTGCAGAAACAAACCAATGATAAGGAAGACCGAGTCATAAAATAAAGTTAGCAAAATGTTTTTAACTGCAGTTTAACAAATCCAGAGATATTCCTAGCACAGGAATCCTTCAGGATCTGTGCGATTTGCACATGAAGGGTTTTTAGCTTCAGTGCCAAAAAAAACTCACACCTGGACATGAAGCATATAAAAATATTCAGTTTGGAGTTCAAGTTCTGTGTAAGAGTATGCTCTAGTGGTACAGCTGCAAAGGAAAGTAAGCATTCTCGAGTCACCATCTGGATTTAGGTGCTGGTGCCAGAATGTTGTTAATCTCTACATTCATTACTTCACTGAAAAGTTTTTATTTTTTTTTTTAAGGTGCACTAAATATCGTATTTAGTGATATAGTACAAATCGTGACCCTACAGATTGCAGGGTCAAATTGAGATTATTCTTTTTATGTGGACATGATACAAAAGCTAATAAAAAACTGTTGTTTCATGCTGAAGTATAATGGCTATTAAGAAGAAAATTTTTGTTGTATTATCTGACTTGCAGAATAAAATCTCATCATTTATGCAATATAATAATATAGTTTGGCCTCAACATTTTAAAGTTGTAAAGTAAGTATCCAATTTAGTTATTTGGTATTTCTAATTTTCTTAATACTTCCATGAAAGAAAAGAAGGATGAATATGTGTGTGTGCATGTATATATGTATATATACATGTATATATTCATACATAATGTAATATGTATGTATATGTGTATGTATGTGTATATATGTATTTATACACATACACATGTATATGTATATCTATATGTACACACACATATGCATATATGTATGTACATACATACATGCATATACATATATGCGTGTATACACATACATATGCATATGTGTGTACACATATATGCACATGTATATATGTGTATATATGTATGTATATGTATATACATGCACACGCACACACATATATAAGAATGAAAATTATTCAAAAAGAAGTGAAAATAAGAAAAAAAAAAAATAAATACAAGTCTAAAAAATAAAAACAGCAAGAATGTGACTTCATGTTTTCCCTAAAAGTTGAAGCTTTGCAGCCCTCTATGATCAGTAAACTTGACAGGAGTAAATTGTTTTTGATGGCTTTCTGAGGGAAGGGCCTGTTGCACTGATTCTCAAAGGTACTTCAGCCAGTGCAAATGCACCTCTCCTAAGCAGAGTCAGGCCTCCATGTAATCAACCCTAGATTCCAGGATGTGGTTCTGTTTTACTTCCTGAAGGCTTGCACTATGAATAGGTTGGGTCAATATGCCTGCACCCTACTCTCTACCCAGTAGCTGAAAATTTGCACCCCAACTCTTCTGTGAGCCCTCACAGAAAAGCGATCCATCAGTCTAATCTCATTCTGTCAGAGCTCTGTGTTCACACTGCCAGTGACAAAGCATTTTTTCTCAGGTGTGCAACTGAGTTCCAAATCCAAATTCTGTAGATTTCTGTGGCACAGAGTCATGCTGTACCTCCCGGGTGTTGGAGGTCTTCCCATGCTTCTTTCTTGCTCAGTTCCTCCCATGAATACTATCATCCAGCTGTGCTGGGATTCGAAGCATATAGAGCAGAAAGCCAGCACCTAGCCTCGTGATGTTCAGCCAGGTCTTCCCAACTGATATCTGAGGACTGAAGCATTCAGGCCCCCACTGATCTTCCTGTGACCCCTGGGATCTTGAGATCATACTGACATGCCTGGGATTCTGCCCCATTTTATACCTTGAATGCCTTTAAGTCAGGGATGTTCCCCATGGGCTTATAGCGCCAGACATGCATGACAACCCAGGGAGTGAGAAGGCCCATGGTGGAGGGACTCTGGATTCCTAAAAGTCCACATGAAGTAGCTCAGTCTCTAATATGAAGATCCACCTAAAGAAAACTATGTTAACATGCTACCATATTTTGGGGAGTTATTTGGTAATTCAGCATAATGTAATATGCCTACAACATATATAAATAAACAATGAAACTTCAATATTTATGACACTAGAACCTAGAAAAAAATGACAAGAGAAGCATATGGCTTCCTCAGTCAGTAGGGCATATGGTACTTGACCTCGGCGTCATGAGTTTGAGCCCCACATGGAACACAGAGATGATGTAGGAAACAAAAGAAAACAACAGGACTTACACATGACCAAAGTCAATTGGGCATGGACAATAGTGGTGGGCTGGATATTCTCACTGTTCATGCAGCCACTTGGCCATGACCACTAAGGTGGTGCCCGTGCTTATCAGGCAACCAGTTTCTCCCTCTAGGAGCTCAGGGTCTAGAGGGGCAGATGGACAAATGTGAACCGAAAATGTGAATGAAAAGAGCATGATCTCCATAAGAAAAGAGCAAGGGACTACAACTGGGTCCTAAGCTCCACCAGGTGATGGGTCTGACAAGGCCCTGCTATGATGACATTGACAATTCCTGTGGCAGGAAAAGGAGACAGTCCTGCACAAATCTGAGTATATTTAGCCCGGCATAGGGAACCACGGTGCAGAGAACTGGAACCAGAATATGATGTTCCCAGAGTGGCGGTTAGAAAGAATCCCAGGGTGATTGGAGGAAGCTGAAGAGGGGAGCAGAGAAAAAGAGGAGGAGGACCACAGCTTGGGGCAGGTGGACGGTATCAGTACAATGCTCCTAGTGCTGTGTGATCACATTACACCACCCTCAGCGGCTTAACCAACAAACAATGTCTCACAGTCTCAGAGGAGACTTTAAGTAGAGCAATCCAGCAGTGTTCAGCTAGGAGCCACTGCCAGAGCCCCTCAGTACTTTGGGGTTGTTGACAACACCAAGGCAGGACCTGCTTCACTGAGAACTTGAGCACACAAAGGTGGTATTTGCCCTTGGGGGTGTTGGCAGGATTCAGTGCATCTCAAAAAGTCCGACTTCCTCTGTCTATTGTTGGCCCTCATGCCTAGGTCACGTGCACATGTCTGGTCCATGTTTCAACATAGGGGTTTGTACTTCAGTGTGAGGATCTAAGAGAGAACACAGGTCACAGGCAGCATGGAGATGTGCAATGAGCTTTTATAATTATATCTCAGATGGGGCTTTCGGTCATTTTGCCATGTTCTGTGAAATGGAAGGAATCACTAAATCCATACCACACTCCAGGGCACAAGGTTACCCAGGAATGTGTAAATAGGATATGGGATTTCAGAGAACCATTGAGAGGAGAAGGTGAAGGACCCTGCAGGGTTAGTGCCTTGCCCAAAATCACAGACTGGTAGGAAGGCTGAACCAGGCATGAACTCAACTCTCTGTGAGTGTCCTCAAAGTTGGGGCCCTGGATGCACCTAGCCATTCACTGGAGGGCTCTGGAAAAAGTTATGTTGAAGACAGGGGCTACAGACAGGGAGAGGGTTTCAGGGTGAGGGAGAACATTGATATCATAGACAGGAGGCATTCCAGCAAGATCTCATATGAGGAGGAGCCCAGGTCATGGCAACACACTGAATGGACTCCTATCCACATGACACCCATTGGAAAGGAGTTAATAGCTCTCAGCACAGGATATGCAATCTATAGTAGTAATGATGAATTCTGACTATCAAGGACCAAGTCTTCAGCTACTTTTTTTAGGGTTCCCTTTGAAAATTAGAAAACCAAAGGTCTTGGGAAACTATGGCCCACCCCTCTGTAGATGGGACTGTCACCTTCTGGGACTCCAGAATGTGATCACTGATGAACAGATGTGTGCCCACAGGAGCCACTGTGCATGCAACTCACACACACACACACACACACACACACACACACACACACACACACCCATTAGGGACTAAAGGTGGTATTTGCCCAGTAGCAGACTCAGAGAAAGGGAGAAGAGGAAGAAAATGTGCTTGGAGTTATCTACTATAATGGACACCACCCATACAAGTGTATACAAAACAAAAAGAATTACAAAAAGGCAAGGAACCCCGTCCCTGGGATTCCAGCTAGCATGAGCTACTGCTTGGCGGCTGAGTCTGGTTATTCCACTGAGACAAGTGCTGGCTCGAGCCCCTCAGGAACCAAAAAGGAGCATGGGCAGAACCCTGCTGGACCTTCGGGTCAGGTGGATGGGCTGATAATTCTTCCATCTCAGGAGAGTGAATTAGAGACCTGACTACCACGTGCACTGGCCCCAACAGGGCAGTTGGCACCACTGCTCTTGTTGATGGTAGAGCTCCAGCACCAGGGATGGGATGGGCCAGATTTGTGTCTGAAGATACAGTGGGTGCCACAGTGGGAGCTGGGTGAGTTCCTGAGGTGGTTCAGAATATTTCTCTGGGCCTAGTGCTGTAGGTCCTTGAAGAGTAAGTGTCATCAGCATGATTGACTTCCCATGTCCCTTTGACATAAAGGAAACTTTCCCAGCACTCAATGTCTTCTGTGTCCAAGAACCAATACCTGGGAGGTCTCCCTGACAAAAGACCATGGGGACAGTGATATAAAACAACTCACTCCTCTCAGCTCAAGCGTACTCTAGACTTGGTCAGTGTGGCCCTCTCAGCCCCTCCACAGGCCCACATCAGTCAACCCAGCCCTTCTCACTCCTGGACTCTGTCTTCGTGGGCTCAAGTTGTTGCAGCTATGAGAGCAGAAGTTGTGCATGGTGCTTCAAATCTGTGCTTGGCATATTGAGCCCCAGATATGCCAGCAGCATATTCAGGCTGGGAAATTCTGGGGCCTTGACAAAAATCCTCGGGCTATTTTTCTAGCCATGTGTGCAAGATGGAGGAGATGGCCCTCAGAAGAGACTGTTAGGCAGAGGAGTCAGAAGACACGGCACTCTCCCAAACCAATATCCCAGGGAACCCCAGTGGGAACTTGGGTCCTTGGGCTTCCAGCTCCTGTCAGAGACCAGCCTTAGTCTTTGTCCACCTGTCATCTGGCAGTCCTGCCTGAGACAGGTCTCATCATAGATGACAGGGTGCCAAAAGACTCTGTGAGTATGAGTCCTGATCAATCCTGTGAGAATTTATTTCCTTCCTGGGGAGCTGGACACACTCCTCAGTCTTTCTCCTTGTCCATTTGCCACAGAATTCAACTTATGCACCACACCTGTCCACCATGCAGTAGATGCCCTCCATAATGTCCACTACCAGGCTCACCCCATGTCCCACCCCCGCCCCTCCAAAACCCTCAGATTGATTTTCAGAGTCCACATTCTCTGCACCCCTCCAATTTCCCCCAATCCCTTCTCTTCTCCATTTCCCTATGTCCTCCGTGTTATTCCTTATGCTACACAAATAAGTGAAACCGTATGATAATTGGCTCTCTCTGCTTGAGTTATTTCACTCAGCATAATCTCTTCCAGTCCCGTCCATGTTGGTTGGGTATTCATCCTTTCTGATGGAGGCATAATACTCCATAGTGTATATGGACCACATCCTCCTTATCCATTCATCCATTGAAGGGCATCTTGGCTCTTTCCACAGTTTGGCGACTGTGGCCATTGCTGCTATGAACATTGGGGTATAGATGACCCTTCTTTTCACGACATCTGTATCTTTGGGGTAAATACCCAGTAGTTTAATTGCAGGGTCATAGGTAAGCTCTATTTGACATTGTTTTAAATTTGACTCATCCCTGAAAATTTTTTGGAACAGTGTCAAGTAGTAAAATTAAAATAAATATTTATCTCTATCTCTATCTCTATCTATATCAATATAGATATATGAATAATTTATTTGTTTGGCAGAGAGAGATAACCATAGAGGGAATACAAGCACGAGCGGGAGAGGGAAAAGCAGGCTTCCCACTGAGCAGGGAGCCTGGTGTGGGGCTGGATCCCAGGACATTGGGATCATGACCTGAGCCAAAGGCAGACACTTAATGACTGAGCCATTCAGGTGTCCCTAAAAATAATTTATAGTTTTATTATTCAGGTATGTTTTATGAAGTGAGTGACCTCCCTATTTTCTCAAAGAGGATATTTAAGACTTTATTTTGACTAACATCTGAGAACCAATTAGAATCACTCTCAGTTCTCAGTGTTTTGTTTCCTAGATCCTCTGTGGTAAAAGGACAATATAGATAAAAAAGCTACAATGGAAAGTCTTCTCATAAATATTCTACTACTGTACTTGTAAATACACCCCTATTCTGCTGAATGAAATCTGAAGTAATTTTCAGTAGAGTAGAAATCTATGAGTTTATTTTTATAAAGGTAATAAATGAGGTAATTTTTATCAACAGGAGAATGTAGGTCATGGATGTTTTGCTTCAAATCTCATAAAGATATAAAATAGCATCATTATTACATTTTAAATAAAATGTATTTTTTCACTCTTCATATTTTATTAAGATTCCTATTAGTAACTAAATGATTATTTTTTAATTAAATTTAATTTTTTTCTGAGTTCCAAGATTAATTACTTATGCATCATATCCAGTGCTCCACGCAATGCATACCTTCCTTAATACCCACCATCGGGTTCACCTATCTCTCCATCCCCTCCCCTCCAAAACCCTCAGTTTGTTTGTCAGAGCCACAGTATCTCATGCTTCATCTTCTCTTACAATTTCCCCCAATTCACTTTTCATTTCCTTCTGCTAATGTCCTCCATGTAATTTCCTATGAACCACAAGTAAGTGAAACCATATAATAATTGTTTTTCTCTCCTTGACATATTTCCCTCAGCATAATCTCCTCTAGTCCTCCATGTTGATACAAAAGTTAGGTATTCATCCCTTCTGATGGCCTCATAATATTCCATGTATATATGGACCACATCTTCTTTATCCATCATCTGTTGAAGGGCTTCTTGTCACTTTCCACAATTTGGTTACTGTAGCCCTTGCTGCTGTGAACATTGGTGTACAGATGGCCCTTCTGTTCACTACATCTGTATCTTTGGGGTAAATACACAGTAGTGCAATTGCAGGGTCATTGGAAAGCTCTATTTTTAATTTCTTAAGACATCTCCACCCAGTTTGCCAAAGTGGCTGCACCAACTTGCATTCCCACCAACAGTGTAAAAGGATTCCCCTTTCTCCATATCCTCTCCAAACCTTGTTATTTCCTGTCCTGTTAATTTTGGCTAATCTAGCTGGTGTAATTTGGTATCTCAATATGGTTTTGATAAGAATCTGCCTGATGTTAATGATGATGAACATTTTTTCATGTGTCTGTTAGCCATTTGTATGTCTTCCATGGAGAAGTGTCTGTTCATGTCTTCTGCCCATTTTTTGACAAGATTATCATTTTTTTTGGTGTTGAGTTTGAGGAGTTATTTATAGATCTTGGACAGCAGTCCCTTTTCTATAGTGTCATTTCTGAGTGATTTCTCCCATTCAGTGGGTTGCCTTGATTAGTTGACTGTTTCCTTTGCTGTGCAGAAGCTTTTGATCTTGATGAAGTCCCAAAAGTTCACTTTTACTTTTTTTTTTTTTTTTGGCCCTTGGAGACAAAGCTTGAAAGATCTTTTTGTGGCAGATGTTGAAGAATTTACTGCCTATGTTCTCCTCTAGGATTCCGATGGATTCCTGCCTCAAGTTGAGGTCTTTTATCCATTTCGAGTTTAGCTTTGTGTATGGTGTAAGAGGATGGTCAAGATTCATTCTTCTATATATAGCTGTCCAATTTTCCCAGCACTACTTATTGAGGAGACTGTCTTTTTTTCCACTGCATATTTTTTCCTGTTTTGTCAAATATTATTTGACCATAGAGGTTTGGGTCCATATTTGGGCTCTCTCCTTTCTTCAACTTGTCTATGTGTCTGTTTTTGGGACAGGAACATGCTGTCTTGGTGATCACAGCTTTGTAGTAAAGCTTGAAATCAGGCCACATTATGTCCCCAGTTTTGTTTTTCTTTTTGAAAATTTCCTTAGCAATTTGGGGTCTTTTCTTGTTCCTTACAAATTTTAGTATTGTTTGTTCTAGAACTTTGAAAAATGGTAGTAGAATTTTGACTGGGATGGAATTGAAGTATAGATTGTTCAGTGCAGTACAGACATTTTAACAATGTTTTTTCTTCTGATCCATGAGCATGGAATGCTTTTTCCATTTTTTTTGTGTGTCTTTTACAATTTCTTTCATGAGTGTTCTTTAGTTCCTTAAGTATAGATCTGTTACCTCTTTGGTTAGGTTTATTCCAAGGTATTTTGTGGTTCTTGGTGCTATAGTAAATGGAATCAATTCTCTAATTTCCCTTTCTATATTTTCATGGTTTCAGGGCATTGATTTTGTATCCAGCCACATAACTGAATTTTTATATGAGTTCTAGTAGTTTGGGGTGGAGTCTTTTGGGTTTTCTATATAAAGTATCATGTCGTTGGTGAAGAGAGAGAGTTTGACTTCTTCTTTCCCAAATTGAGTACATTTTATTTCTTTTTGTTCTCTGATTGTGGTTTTTAGGACGCCTAGTACTATGTTGAAGAACAGTGCCAAGACTGGGCATCATTCTCATGCTCTTGATCTCAAAGGGAAGGCTTTTCTCCATTGATAATCATATTCACTGTGGATTTTTCATAGATAGATTTTATGAAATTGAGGAATGTTCCTTCTATCCCTTTAAATAGGAACAGATGCTGTATTTTTTTTTAGATTTTATTTATTTTTTTGACAGATGTCACAAGTAGGCAGAGAGGCAGGCAGAGAGATGGAGGAAAGCAGGCTCCCCGCTGAGCAGAGAGCTGGATGTGTGGCTCAATCCCAGGACCCTGAGATCATTACCTGAGCCAAAAGCAGAGGCTTTAACCCACTGAGCCACCCAGGTGCCCCCAGATGCTGTATTTTTATAAATACTTTTCCTGCATCAATTGAGAGTACCATGTGGTTCTCTCTTCTCTTAATTATTTGTTCTATGACATTGATTGATTTGTGACTATTGAACCAACCTTGCCTCCCAGAGATCAATCCTTCAGCGTCATGGAGTATAATCTTTTTAATGTACTGTTGGATCCTATTAACTAGGATCTTGTTGAGATCTTGTTGTCCATAATCATCAGGGATATTGGTCTGAAATTCTTCTTTTTGATGGGATCTTTCCCTGTTTGAGGACCAAGGCGTTGCTAGCTTCATAGAAAGAGACTAGAAGTTTTCATTTTCTTTCTATTTATCTATTTTTCTATTTATTTTCCTTCAGTTTTCGGTTTATCTAAGGAACCCCTTAATCTTTGGCAAGGGGTAATCACTGTGAAAGCTCCTACAAATGGTAGTATGGCAAAGTTTCAACTCATGATGACTGTACTTCTCCAAAGAACAGTCCTATAGGTAATGTGCAGAGGTCAAGGCAAGGATTGTTAGTAATGAGCATCCACTTGGACCCTGTGCCTTCTCTTGAGGGAAGCCTTGTGCTTCTTGGGCCTCAGGAGTTTATTGTACACTAAGTGATACCTCAATAAACCTGGGGAGATATGTCATCACCACTGAAAAACGTGTTCACAGGGTTGTAAGTGAACAAAAACCATACTTCAGAATCTCTGTTACTGAGTCAGTAATAATTTAACCTAACAGTGAACCTCACCTCTGAGCAAGCTTTAGATTTCTCTCATGGCATTTGATGAAGCAAAAGGAAATAAAAGGCACCATCATGATCTTTGTGTGTTACGTGAGGGAACAGAGACTTGAAGACTACATAAGCACATGGCCAGAATATGTGAAACGGGGGACTGAAGTTTTGGTGCCTTGCTTTCAATGCGCCCACACTTTCTCTCACATCCACTGCCTGGAAGGGACTGTAAATTTATTCTCTGAGTTTGGCATCAACTGTAGCTTTAGTCCTTGCTCTGGAACCTCCTGTGGGGGGCACATGTCAGGCGCAAGACATCAGGCCCGGTCCTTGCTCAGCATTTATATACTTTTAGCATCCAATGTGTATTCTCCACAGTGATACTTCACTGCTTCTCCTTCCCTCATTCCCAAACTATTGTTTACAGACAGTTTCGGAGTTAATCCTCCCACAGTCTTCCAAGTCTGGAGTTCTGGAGCAGTGCTCCTTGCTTTGACAGTCAGGCCCTAGGGAAGTCACACCCCACACCCACGTGTTGGGGAAGGAGTTGAGGAAAATTCACTCCAAATTTCCCCTATTGGGACTTAACATTTCACCTCAGATAATGTTGTCAAAAGTAGAAATGCAGTTACCTTGAGGATAATCTGTATTCTTCACCTGGGACAGCCATGGTTTCTGTGTGATTACCAGAAGACACTATCCAAAAAACAAAGAAACAAACAATCAAACCAAAAACAAAGAAAGTTTAAAAAAAGGAAACAAAAGATGTTCTTCAGGGATTGAGCAATAAGATGGGCACCTGGCTTTCTTTCAAAGCTGTATAAAGAATAGGATATGTGTTGCAAGTTGGAGGCAGAAAAGCTAAGCGATGGGAGAGGAAAAGCACCACTTAGGGTTCTGTTCAAAGTGACAACTTAAAATAGACTCTTGCTGTGTATGGGGACCTTTTGAAGGAAACAAACTTAAGTCATCATTTTGGATAAATATAAATATAAAATGAAACAAATTATGGATTGAAGTTTCCTTTCTGTATGTGTGTGTATATATATATATATATATATATATATATATATATATATATATATATATTATGTTGTATTTGAATGGATTCTGTTTGCCCTGTCAGTGTCAATGTTTCCCTCCACAAAACAAAATCTGAGACAGCTGGACTGATATTTGTCACTTATTAACTCCAGAAACTCCTAGAAATCCATAAACTCCAGATTATTGTTCCCAAGGCATCAACAGGGAGGCTCTAAGGATCAAGAGAGTTACCTGGGGGATTCAATGGATGAATGCAGCCCTCAGAGCCGAGGGTTGAGCCCCATGAAGACAAGGATTCCTCAGGGCATAAGGAAGACACTAGGCACATCAGAGCAAGGGGTAGATGAAGGGTCTAAGGTTTCAAGATCAGAAGACTTGGTAGAGTATCCTCACTTCCAGATACTGCTTAGCTGGGGAGGAATTATCTTCATGAGTAACAGAAGACTTAAAGCCAGCAAGATTTTGGTGATCATGTGCATCTGACTTAACCTGTTCTCACCTGCTGCTGAGAGTCTCAACTGTTTGAGGGATAAGAGTGGAAGGAATTTTCACAGAACACCTGATGGCTTGTTGTATACAGTGGAACTGCAATGGCTGGGAGGTGCTCCCTGATCACCAAGTATTCAGGTTGGGGCCTGTGCTTCTGTCAGCATTCTGCTAACTAGTTAGTAGGTTCCTGTGACCCAAGCATGTTTGTAGGGGGCAGCTCAGGACATAGCTTTGGGCTCAGTGCTGACTCCGCAAGCCCTGGGTCAGCCAAACCACAAGCTATTTCAAGTTCCTAAGTGGTGGTGGGCTGAGTCTGGACAGATTGTAGAAGATAAAGTTGTAGGTACAAGGGGAATAGACTGAGAGCTAACCTCTCAGAATTTGAGTAGAGCTCTGGAGGGCAATTGACCTGATACTTTAAATCTTAGATTGGTGGCCAGGACCTTTCCCAGTCTACCTCAAAGAAGCAGAGACACTCAGTGCTGGAATGAAACAGCGGGGCACATCAAACTATATGCCTTCATTTTATTTTATTTATTAATTTTTTTAGATTGTATTTATTTATTTGACAGGCAGGACACAGAGAGAGAGAGAGATCACAAGCAGGTGAATTGGGAGAGCAAGAAGCAGACTCTGCACTGAGCAGGGAGTCCAATGTGGGGATCAATCCCAGGACCCTGGGATCATGACATGAGCCAAAGTCAGATGTTTAATGAATGAGCCCCCCAGGCACCCTTATACACCTTCACTGTAGAAGAGAGAAGACTTGGCTTAATTCTAATACATAAGAGGAGAATTGTTGGATGATATGATTTTTCTATATCTATTTTTTAAGTACCCTTTACCCCCAGTGTGGGGCTCGACATCATGACCCCAAGATCAAGAGTCATTCACTTTTCTAATTGCATCAGCCAGGTGCCCCTATGTTGAATTTTTTGAGAAAACTTGACACTGTTTTCCATAGTGGCTTCACCCAGTACTGCCAACAGAGCCCATTTACAGTCCCACCAATAGAGCAGTTTCCTTTCCTCCACATTTTGGCCAAAATTCTTGTTTGTTCTTCTGAATACTAGTCATTCAGAGAAGTGTCAGGTGACAGATGACATCATTTTGGGCTTTGATTTGCATTTCCCCGGTGATAAGTGGTGGTGAACATCTCTTCGTGTATTTTTTGGCCCTCTCTGTGTTTTCTTTGAAAAAATAACGTCTGAACTCTGCTGATCTTGTAACTGTTATCTGTTTTTGTATTATTGAGTTGTGTGAGTTATTCTATATTTTGGTTGCGAGACATTTATCTGTTAGGTAGTTTGCAAATATTTTCCTCTTTTCAGTATGTTGTCTTTTCAATATGTTGATGACTGGAGATTTCCTTTGCTGTACAGAAGGCATTTAGTTTGATGCAGTCCCAGTTGTTTATTTTTCATTGTAGCCTTTGCTTGTTATGTCAAATCCAAAACTCAGTGTAAGGAAGGATCTCAAGAAACATTCTTCCAAAAAAATGTGTTAAGGGGATGAATGGATAGTCTATTCTGACACCTCTATGCTGCATAGTTTTAATAGGTTCTTGACTGGCTCAGTCAGCACAACATCTGACTCTAGATCTCAGATTCTGGAGTTCAAATTTTGGTCATGGAGCTTATTATAAAAAGGCAGGGGTGTTAATAACATTTTGCTCAATTTCCATCTAGCTATTTTATTGGTGTAGCTCTTTTGTTGAAGTCCTTGCCACATTGTGACTTCATTGTTGTGGATCGGGTGGGATATACATTCAGTTGCACTGCTTTACTTTAGGTTGCCCAGTGTTTCCAAAGCACTTATTGTGGAGACAGTTGCTTCCCTATTTTATATTCTTGGAGCTTTTGTTGTAAATCAATTGACTATATATGTGTGGGTTTTTTCCCTGGATTTCTGCTCTGTTCCATTGACCTGTGTGTCTGTCTGTAGGTCGATACCATATAATTTCCATTTCTCCAACTTTGTAATACATTTTGAATTCAGAAAGCATGATGCCTCCAGGTTTGTTTTTTCTCCAGATGGCTTTGGCTATTAAGGACCTTCTGTGGTATTATTCACTTTGTAGGATTTTTGGTTTTATTTCTAAAAATGCCATTAAATCTTGATGGGGTTTGCATTGAATATTTAGACTGCTTTATGCAGTATGGACCTTTGCATTACATATATTCTAGTGATCCATTAGCATGGGATGTCTCCAGACTTAATTCTGTCTTCTTCAAATTCTTTCATTAATGATTTAAGTTTTTAGTATGCAGGTCTTTCACCTCCGGGTGAAAATAATTTCTATGTATTTTATTCTTTTTGAGTGATTATCAATTAAAATTATTTTCTTAATTTCTGTCCTTGATAGCATTTTATTCATATATAGAGATGAAAACCAATTTTGTGTATAGAATCTGTGTCCTTACGTTTAGGACTTAATCCATGTATTAGTTCTACAAGGATTTTTGTAAAGTCATTAAGGGATCAACATATGACACCATGTTCTAATAAATAAAAAATAAGCTGGGAATATAAGTTGATGTCTTCTAACTGGGAAAAGAGGATATAGATACACTGAATAATAGTTTTCAAATTGTCTAAACTGTTTTATGGTTAGTGTAATCAAAGTAATTCATAATTAGGGCTTGTTTTCCTTTACTGCTTTCTTTCAACCAGCTATACAGAGCTGTGCTGTGGACCAGTTATTTCCCACACTATCCCATTGTACACCCTGTGCCTCTTGGGAAGAATCCACCATTCTGCCTACTTTCTATCCTGGAATCCATGGCCTGACTCAGCTACTCAGAAAATATTTCTCAAAATAGAGCATTTGGGGGGCGCCTGGCTGGCTCATTGGGTTAAAGCCTCTGCTTTCGGCTCAGGTCATGATCCCAGGGTCCTGGGATCAAGCCCCACATCGGGCTCCCTGCTCCGCAGAGAGCCTGCTTCCTCCTCTCTCTTCCTGCCTGCCTCTCTTGCCTACTTGTAATCTCTGTCTGTCAGATAAATAAATAAAATCTTAAAAAAATAGAGCATTTGGGAAAAAATCCATTTTCCATAGATTTCCTAGAAGAGACACTCCAAAACGTTGAATTTTATGGAACTGTTTTGATCTCTCTGTGAATCCTTGAAGATGTCCAACATTGACTGTGGCTTGTTTTTCAGATTAGGGAACTCCGGCAATGTCTCCTGTGGCCAACAGAGGGGTGTTTGTGCTCTTAACAAGGACAGAGACACTGCTCCACCTCCTCAGAAGATACGAGTTAACCTCCTTTCGGACTTCTTTCACAATCACAGCGAATTTCTTCAAGGAGAGAATACATATTATTCTACAGATCCTTGCGGATCTATTGACAAGTCCATGCAAGTAACAACCTAAGGCACTACAGTGACTATAACACATCCTTTCTTACTCATACAAATACATAAAATTATAAATGACTGCATGAAGGTCCATGGACCCTCCCTTCAAAGAGACAGAAAATGAACTTCA
>PISX010032640.1:0-15980 GCA_004024625.1 Mellivora capensis
AACAAACAAACAAACCAACAAACCCAGAATAGAATATCCAAAGGTTGTGGGACATCTACAAAAGGTATAATAAATGCATAATGGGAATATGAGAAGGAGAAGAAAGAGAAAGAATCCGAGGAAATATTTGAAATAATAATAATTTCCCCCAAATAATAAGATTTCCCCAAATTAATATTAGATACCAAACCACAGATTCAAGAATTTCATAGAACACCAGACAGGATAAACACTAAAACAACAACAATAACAAAAACACAAAACCACCCTCTCAAAAAAAAACAAACCCAAAAAAAGAAAAAAACCTACACCAAGACATATCATTTTCAAACTATAGACAGTCAAAGACAGAGAAAAAATCCTGAAGGAAGTCAGAAGAAAAATCACCTTATTACAGATAGACAAGGATAACATCATATCTGATTTCTCATCAGAAACCATGGAAGCCAGAAGAGAAGGATGTGAATTATTTGAAGTGTTGAGAGAAAAACCTCACCAACCTAGAATTCTGTGCCCTACAAACTTATCATTTCCCCAAAGTGAAGGAGAAATAAAGGCTTTCAGACAAAAACTATGGAAATGTATAGCTAGTAGACTTGCTTTGCAAAAAAGAAAAAAGAAGTTAAAGAAGTTTCTTTAAAAAGAGAAGGAAAATAATATAGATCAGAAACTCAGATCTATTGATTTCCGGCTAGAAAAATTACAAAATGTTATCTCAATGATGACACTGACTCCAAAACTCCGCCAGCACAATACAGATGGTCTGCTGTCCTACAGATGGTCAATGACATGACTTTCTTTACATGACTTTCATGTACAGAAGGTGACTGCAGTCCAGTCACAGTGGGCAACAATAGGTCAACTCATCAGAGACTGGGCAGAGAAGGATGGAGTCCCCAAAGCCATTTGCCTGCTTTCCTCCCAGAACTCAGCTCTGGGGAACCCACTGGGACATTCCAGCTGCTACAACTCAGCTCAGATTTCTAACATCTGCCCAGCTGTGTGGTTTCCAGGGCCTGCAGCTGCCAGTTAGACATAAACTTGAAAGGTTATGTGATCTCCAGATAAACAAAGCAAGATTTGCGCTAACAGCCCAAATCAGGCAAATATTTGCCAGAGGAACTGCTTTTGAACTTCTCTCTGTCAGAGGTGGTTTGCTAGCATAACCTGACCCCTGCAGCCTTGCCCTCTACTTGGGATTTTGGAATAATGCATATTTTTTAAAATTAATTTATTTATTTGTCAGAGAGAGAGAGAGGCAGGGAGAGGGAGAAGCAGGCTCCCTGCCAAGCAAGGAGCCCGATGCAGGACCTGGTCCCAGGACCCTGGGATCATGACCTGCGCTGAAGGCAGACACTTAACCTACTAAGCCACACAGGCACTCCAGAATAATTCATATTATTAAACAGGTTTTCAAAAGGCTCAGTGTGAGTCAACCAATGATTTTGTGACTCTAAAGCATGCTATTTGAGGCTACTCTACAGGAAGACTAGTGCGGTTTCTGGGCAGGTGAATGGTGGGCTTATCTTCTCTACTCTGGACAAACACACCTAGATGTTTTAGTTCTAGTACACACCTATTAGAAAGGATGTAAAAAACTGAAGCCTGACCTAAGAACATCTCAAGTGGTAAGATAACTCAAATGGATGATATAATATAAACATGACCCCATATCCTATGCTCATCACTTTTTGGCTCACACATTGTGGTTTTCCTGCAGCCAATAGAAAAGAATCTTCATCCTAAAAAGATGTGGTTTTATTATTTAGGCTATCATTAAGAAGAAGGAGAGGAAGAGGAAGAAGAAGAGAAGGAGAAGGAGAAAAGAAAGAGGAAGTGAAAGAGGAGGAGAAGGGGGAGGGAGGCAATAAGAGAAGGAACTGGGACTTACTAGTGCTCACTTCATGTTAAGAATTTTGAATGGATTATCGTATCAAGTCATTGAAACAATCTTATGAAGTAGGTGTTAATATTTCCCAGATTTTCTGATGAGAAACTCAGTTCTAAAGAGGTTAGATAACTTCCCCAAGGTCACACACATTCAGTAGGGATGGAGCTGGGACTGATTTGGGCAGTGTGACCCAAGTCCAAGCTTCCTGCCTGAGCTCATTCTAGTGGTCTGTATCCATACAGGATGCCAGTGCATGGGCTGTCTAGCCACTGGTGTTGGTGGACCAGTCCTGGATGAGTGCACACTTAGTAATAAATAGACACTTTTAACTTCTAGACTATACCCCAACAGGGAAGGCCTAGTAGCTAAAGCTTCTGCTAAGGGTTTTATTCACTCCAAGGTTTTTTTAAAAAGTAAACTTCCAGAATATATGATGGGATCAAAGACAATAAAATAAATCTTCTATGCTTTCTGAATTGTTGTGCGAGTCCCAAGAATTGGAAATTATATTCAGAACCATATCACCAGAACTCCACCAAAAATCTAATCACTACAGTAACTTATGGAATCTGGACCCTGAATCAGGGTTCTCATGGGTTCTGGTCCTGGTTCTGGCAATAATGGGCAGGTTGATTTTGGGGGAGTCATTTATTATCTTTGAGTCCCAGTCCCGTAACCTATAAAATGAGAGGTTTATACCTATAATAGAAGAAAATGAGTACATCTAAATAAATGTCAAAACTACAAGGATGGTAATATTGCCATCCTAATTTGCTAACTAACTTGAGTGGGGAGGAGGAAATACAGATTACTCTTGGTATAATCAGTAGAGGGATCATCCTCATACTGATTGGGAGCTAAGTAAGAAATTTTTCAGAGAAATATTTCAGAGAAAATAATGTTTTAGCTGGGATCTGAGGAATGAGTTGTTAACTGGATAAACTGAGTAACAGCAGGGGTGAAGCCCAGAGGCAGGAGGGAGACAGCCATATAATTGATCATACAAATTGGGCATGCTAATAATTATACCAGAACCTTAGGTGTAAGCCAAGACTGTGCCAGACCAGCCAAGATAAATAGACATCATAAACATAGACTATGTTGAAATATTTGGTTTCACCCTAAAAGAGATTTAAGAGACCTGATGGGTTTTTAAATTTTTTTCCTTTTTCAATAGATTGTGTAGATTTATAAATTTTGTTTTTATTTTTTGACATATCATTAACATATGGTAACATGTCAAATGTTCAGTTCATGCTTGATGAATGTCGACCTATTTATCCCCCCAGGTAACCATCACCTGGATCATAACACAGAATATTTCCATATCTGCACAGGACTCCCTCCTGCCCTCACAGTCATTCCTACACCACCTCCAGGGGTAGCTACTTTCTTGTCCTCAGCTGAGCTTCATCAAAATGGAGTCCTACAGGACTCTAACGTGGCAGAAGTGTTATGCAATCCATCCAGTGTGCATTTGGTGCGTTTGGAAGGATGGTGCTGATGGCAGGGTGAAAAACAGAAGGGAGGGGCCAATCTGTGACTGGGACATGAGTCAGAGGCTCTTCAGATACTAGGTGGTGGGGCCTGAATGGAGAGGGGTATGGTGAAGATGGAGAAAAGTGGTAGACAGAGGTGCAATTCACCAGACCAGGTGACTGATGGTGTGTGGTCTGGGGATGGAAAGGCCAAGTCTGATCTCCTGGTTGCTGTCTTCCCCTGGGGAGTGTGGAAGCCATGTACTGAGCTGAAGGACCTGGAGAGGGGCCTTTAGATAAAAATGACGAGCAGATTTGGGGCAAAGATCATGTTGAGCTTGAGAAGCTTGGAACCATCAAATGGAGGGGCTGTGCAGATAGTCAGGCATGTGGGTCTGAAGCAGAGAGGGTGGGATGAGCAGGGGGGACATGTTGATCATTCTGGGCAACTTGATGATGCTGTAGTCATGGGGGTGCCCCAGGAGAAAGAAATCAATAAAAGCATAGACAGGAACCCAGTGCTTATTGGAGGGGGGGCACAAAGAGCCTGAGTTGTACCCCAGAGAGGGGGAGGACAACCAGGGGAACATGAAACTGTGGAATCAGGAGGAGAGAGTGTTTCCTCAAGGCTGAGGGGTAAACTAGGGAAACTAGGGATCTTGTTAAGCAGCTCTGAGGCCCAAATCCTCCTTTTCCTACATCTTCTCTCCTGAGTAATGACTATTAAGCTCTTAATGGGAAATTCTGACTCATACTATTGGGACAGTTCTGAAATATGTAAGAATCTCCCCACGGTTTAAATCTACTCTTTTATAACCTTAAAACACCTCACCCCCTGCCTACAAAGCAGGGATGCCACAGGAATGTTTCCTGCAGCCTTGGACAAGAACTCCCAAGGCAAGAGGAGTAATGCCTCTCAGCCAGGGACTTCAGGGAACCCAGAGCCCTGCTCTCCCTTCCATCTCTAGTATCCCTGAGGTCATCAGCCCTCAGTCCTGAGTGACCTGGGTCACTTTCCTTGTAGAAAAATGGAATAAAAAGAACAAAACAACAAAATAGACAAAGCACCCTATGAGGTCATCAGGTATGATCATAGAGCAATTGTTCACTGACCATCTGTGCCAGGCTGGGCACTTCATATACTTTGCTTATTGTCACAATAGCCTTGTAAGTTAGAATTCCCACTTTTCAGAAGTAGGAGCTGGGGCCCCTAGAGCCACAGGGCTGGTTAGCTGTGTTGGAATCCATGTGGGGCTGACTGTAGAATAGGCCAGGCCTTCTACCCTTCTGTGGTTCTCCTTGAGAGTGATACCCTGGTTCCCTAGCGACAGATGAAGATGCCGGGGTGGATGTCGTTGGGCTCTTCTCTCATCTCTAATGACGTGTAGACATTTTGAGAACTCAGGGATGGCATCTTTATCTTCCAAGTTGCTTAAGATCTCTGATTCCAGGAAAACGTGGAGCTTAACATGCTCCGGTCCCCTGCTTCCTTCTTCCTCCACCTCGTGCTCTTCAGCACACTAGATCTAGAGGCTCAAGACCCCAGGGCAATGGGAGGAGAGGCCTAAAGAGGAGCGCTAAGTAAATGTTAATGAACCAGCAGGTTCGGATTGGAATGTCTTAGGGATTTCAGAATTGTTTTGATAAATTAAGCCCAACATCTGGATGACATTTGGATTAAGAACCATCAAGAGCTACCTATTTATCCCTTGGCCAATCTTGCCCAGAGTACATCCTTTTTATTAGTCTTTTCAAAACAAGTTTGTTTTATTTATCCTCTCTAGTGTATTTTTTTCCTATTTTATTTCTGTGCTCATCTTATGTTCTTTCTTCTACAAGTGTTCTTAATGTCTTAATACACATCTTAGTTATTAATTTATAACGTTCTGGGGAGCAATTTTTCTCTTTTCTGATGAATGCCAGATTCATCAGGGTTCTTCTTTTGACAGAGTGCCATGATATGTCCTATGTGAAATTGGCTAATGACCAAAAGATGAGATAATTATCTGCCAAGGGGGTGTCTATTTAAGGAAGGAGACAAGACAGTACATGGTAAGTGTTCAGTTACTAACACAGTAGAACTGACTCTAAGATTTCCAAGGAATGCTTATCTGTAACAGTTCCAAGGAGGACAGGGAACCAGAAAGTCACTCCCTGTAGAATGGGCTCAATCTGGACAGAGTCAGACGCGTTGGAGGAAAGGACGGCAGAGGCACCTTCACCGTGATCCAGGGGAAGACCTCTCCCAAGGTGAGGAGACTGTGAGGCACAAGGCCTGGGAAAGGAGCCAAGACAGCAGTGCAAAGGACCCAGTGCTGGTCGTAGGGGCACACTGACACCCGAGAGCAGCATGTGCATGTAGTGAGACATCCTGGAAACCTCGGAGCACCAGCACCATGAGCGGGGTGAGGTTAGAGATAGACTGCTTGACGTGGAGACGTTGGAAGCAGGGGGACCAGCAGGGAAGGAACTCTGGGCAAGAGCACGAGTAAGAGGACAGAATGGGGGCATGTGGACTGGGTGACTTTCCACCCGAGCTTCTGGAGGAGGAGGGGCAGGGTGTGCAGGCATGTTTCACATATGCAGCTCCTCCCGTTCAGACACAGATGGGTCCACTGAACAAAGAATCTTCATGACAAAGTTATGAGTCCAACCTTAGACAGGACATGGTGGCAGGGCCAACAGCAAGGAACACCCAGGGAGGCTGCACCCTAGGCTTCTACCACATCCCACCTCCTTTGCAGACTTTTAACCCAGGTCACTCTTGATCCCATCACCTTACTTCCTCCAGAGCACTTACCATGAACTGCAATTCTTTTCTTTGCCCGCTAGCTTGTGGTATGTCTGTCTCCACTACAATATGGCTACCCAAGAGCTTTCCTTGGAGTGCCCAGCCCTGATAATATCATAATACACCTGACATAGAAGGGGCTTCACGTATGCTGGTAGGAATGAAACAACACACCTTGTAATTCAATCCCACGCTTGGAGACAAATGTGTAGCATCTGAGGTGGTGACTCCCTGAAACTCACCTTGAAGGCACGGCTGCCTGGGAAAGAGGAAACCAAGACCAGATTTCCAAAGCCTGCCACCGAGCTGGGATAATTAGACCAGCTGGGTGAGCCATTGCACCAGAGTTTCAAAGGTCTGATTTATGAATGAGTAACTTACATTACGGGGACGTGGACAAGCTTTTTCATTATTGGCTTACTGTGAGCATCTATTTCAGGACTGATGGAAATGTTTCTAAGTTTGTTTAAAAAAATAAAACATAGACAGAATCATCAGGAACAATAAAGATCGTAAAAGGCACTTGGAAGTGGGTAACATGTGAGAAAGCAATTTAACTGTAAATTAATTAAGATTAATTTAACTGTAGATTTAATTTAACTGTAATTAATTTAACTGTGAATTAGCTGTAGATTAATTTAACTGTAGATTAATTAACTGTAATTAATTAAGAGGGCCTTGCTCTCCCTATGTCTGCCCATCCAAAGAAGCCATCCCCAAGGGCAGAAGGGAAAGGCTGTCCTGAGAGTTCAACACTACCGAGGGCCAGCCCCCACTTCGCTGCTGCCTTTCAGTGGGAACCAGGACCTCTTACAATTCAGCAGACATCTTCTGGGAACCTGAAGTGTTTCAGGCCCTGAGCTGAGATCTAGGGATATTAGATAAATCAGATACCAGTCCTGTCCTTGCGGAAGCCATAGGCTATCTGGGAAGACAGTTGCCTACACACCAATGTAGGACCCAGAGCCGTAACAGGTACATGATTTGCAGAGGTCCTTCTCATGTGAATGAATGAAGGAGTAAATGAATGAATGTGGATGCTAATGATAGGCACGATGTGCTCCCTGGTTTTGAGCTCTCTGGTTGTTCTTTAATATCAAAGGCATATTGGATAAGATGAGCATGGTAACTATCACCCATGACACTGAAGAGTGAAAGGAACACCGTGAGTGATTGTACAAGGATAAGAGTCAACTGAGATTATCCTAAGAGAACAGGGCTATACTATAGAGTAATCTTAACTCTGGGACAGTGAAAATACAGAGAAACATAGCATATGAAGGATATTCATCCTCTGCTCATTCTATTTTGTTTTAATTACCAAACCTTTGTGGTAAAACCTATATAACATAAAATTTACCATTGCAACCACTATTATGTGTGAAATCAGTAGTGTTAAGTACACTCATATTGTTGTACATAAAATCTCCAAAACTTTTCATCTTGCAGAAACTGACCGGGCATACCCATTAAACAACTCCCCATTCTTCCTTCCCTTCAGCTCTCCTTCCCTTCAACCCCCTCCTTCCCTTCAGACCACCATTCTACCTTCTGTATCTACTCTAGACACCTCATATGATGCAGTATTATTCTTTTGCATGACTGGCTTATTTCACCTTGTATAATGTCCTCAAGGCTCTCCTACTCATTCTTGATAGATACTGTCAGAACATCAAATTCACACTTGCAATTGACATCACTGAGAACTAAAAACTATGTAAGTCATGACATCATGCCATTGGGAACTGATAAAATTTAGTTTGAGCTTTCTTCATTTCTTTTTTTTTTTTCTTTTAAATGCATTGAGTTAGCTACACTTTTAGGATTCTTAGACTCTTGAAGGGAGGTTCTACTGTGGGAAAACACAAATTGTACAAAACTTTGTGTTGTAGTCTGGAACCTGCTCAGACAATGGTCAGGCCAAGGCTCACTAGGGCTGCCATGCTGAGCCCATTGACGTGTTTTTGTCTGTATGGGGTTTAGTATGTGGGGGGTTTTGTTCCTTCAGAAACTCATGTTGCGGGATCATGGCTATTTCAGAAGTCTTTGCAATGCTTAACTTTCCTATGGCTTGTATAACTATGTTTTATTTGAAATTGTGTTGTTTCAAAGAGTAAATCATAAAGTAGTATGTACAGACACAAAGAGATAATTAGATAGATCTATAAGTCTGTTAAGCCACAATTCAAACTCTAACAGTATCTAACCCCAGGAAGAAGTATGAATCCTGCCCCTGGCTGGGAAGTTACTACTTGCCCTTAGTGTCTGCCTTTTCATTTGCAAAGCAGAGATGATTGTGATGTCTACCTCATACGGTGATTATGAAGTTAAAATGAGTGAGTGCACCAATGGTGCTGAGACTGAGCAGTCAAGGACTATTTGGCTTATTCTGAGAATTATTTCTCAGGAGGCTGGCCTAGCCTGGGATTCAGATGAACAATTTGTGCTGAGGAAGAAACATGCTGGATGAACATGAGCAAACTCATTTTCTTTATGTTGTTCTGCTCATATTTATTAGAATTCGACACTTCTTGAGAAACATAAGCCAAATGACCATATAGAACCTACCAGAAGCCTGATACTGGAGAAATTCAGCCTGTGGCCATAGACATCAAAGAGTTACTAAGGCAGTGGGCTTGACTTTAAACTTCATCAATTGTGTTCTTTAACCATGCATTCTTCTTATATCCTACATTGCCTTAGTATTTCTGTGTACTGCCTGCATTTGGGGCCATGATAGAAATTTCTGTCTTCTTGGAGGGCAAGGGACTGGGGTTCTGGTCATCTCCTGTACACAGAGGAAGATGAAAGAAAGCAAAGGGAATGTCTGTGCAGGGCTGAACATCCACACCGAGGGGATGTCCATGGAAGAGGGAACTTCACAGGAAATCACAACCAGGAGCGTTTGGGATGCATGTGAGTCAAGTTTCTTATGCAGTGATGAGGTTACATTCTTCCTCTTTTTTTTTTAAGTTTTTTATTTTTTAAAAGTGTATGTATATTTTTTAAGATGTTACATTCTTAAAGACAGTTTCTTTGACTTTTCTCTCATATAACTTATTGGCTTGTGCCCTCAATGGAGTCATTTTATAACAAGAATCTTTGTTTCCAGATCTGTAAAATGGTGATAGTACTTTATTATATTGTCGTAACAGTTCTTGGATAGTAAACGTACATTTCTTAGAAGAGTGCTCGGTGAACAATATAAAGTCGTCTTGGTAATAATCGAAACTGCTCCTTAACACTTCCTACTGACTGTCTCCCTGCTATAGACATGAGGAGACAGAAGTGAGTGAGCTTAAGTAAGTTTCAAGAGTAGAAATTTGCCAAGTAGTAGAAGCAGCTCTTGAACCCAGAACTGACCCTAGACCCATGAGCTTTATTATAGCTCACGTCCTCAAACGTACTATGAGAACAACACACTGAATGTGAGAACAATGGAGGAAAAACTGTCTTAAGGTGTTATGATGAGTAGAAAATGTTGGGGATGTCATGAAGTGCTCTGTGTCTGTAGAACATAGGGCATTGTTCACCATTTCCTTATCAGCACAAGACCCTCCCCAGAACTAGGAACATGAGCCTCACACTGGTTCATGGCCATATGATTTACATACAATTCTCTCTAAGGCTGTTGCCCTATTAAAAAATGCAAAATGAAAATTTTTTTTTCCCTCGGAATACAGGGTCCTGGCATCACCAGTCTCCAGGACCAGTGTGGGCAAGGGGATCTGTGCATGGCCACTAGAGTGCCTGGGGGTCTCTTTCTGTAATCTGCATTTCATCTCAAAGCGCAACCTAAAATCATGATGCTGCTAGCATGCTCACAGCCTTGCTCGGCACCCTGGGGTCCCTGACAGAGCTCTGATCTCCCTCAGTTCCAGCTCACCACCAGCATCCTCCCAGTGTTCTAGCACCGGACTCAATCCTGCACTGACTCCAAGTTACTTGATTTTCTCTCTCATGCTCTCTCTTTGAGCTAGACCTTGGAGCCTAGAAGGTCTCCAGTCCAATGGTTTGGGGTCTCTGGTTGGTTTATCAAAAAGCCAATTAAGCAAGGAATCACACAAAAAATATTTGGGCATCACAAATATTTTCTGTCACTTTAAACTTACACATGAACGTTTGTTCCCTAATCTTTGATATAAAGCCAAAGCCTCTTTTTAGGAGAGCCTTAGTCTTTCTTACACAAATCCCATCTGTACTGCATCCTCTACAAATTCCAGTGTTAATTTCTTTAAAAGGATTAAGAAGTTTACAACTGTTGGAACATTCTGCTTACAGGATCCTAATGGAATGTCACTATTTTATTTCTCCGATAATTTATAGTTTCTCTGCTACACCTGATTCAATACCATTATATTTCAGTGGCTCAAACTTTAGCCAGTTTTTTCCAACTTTACCATTTCGCTTTCACAGAAACCATATTCTTTGTATCCATATTTCATCAATTTTAATAACATTTACTTAAAGTAACCTGCTTTGATAACAAGCATAACAAAAATAAGCAGATTTGGGAAAAATGGAACTGTCAAACTAGGGAAAGAGGAGGGGGGGACAGCCCACTCTATATGTGCTTTCAGCCTGTTTGCAAAGGGAGGAGATGGAGGGTCCAGGAATCCAGAACATCAGCTGAGTAGCAGCCAGTTAAGGAAGCTTTTACGGTGCACGCTGACCCCTTTCTTAAAACGCACTCCCCAATGGTTCACGTGACCATCTCCTTTAAGTACTCTATGCATTTATTAGCTTACATGTTTATTAGCTCTGAAAAATTTCTATCTCCCTTCCAAGACTACCTTTCTCAGATACTTCAGTTCCACCCAGAACTTTCCATCATTGTGGAATGTGAAACACCATATTGCCGTTGTCTTTCCATTTTTAATATCCGCTATTAAATTATAAGTTCCTTTAGGTCAAGGCTTATGCCTTATTTACTATTGTTTATCCAGAGCTCAGCACAGTGTCTGTCATGTAGTGAATATAAATACTTCTTGAAAGAATAGACAAACCGAAGATTGTCTGATCCTACTCAGCTCTGAGAAAAAGCACAGGACTTAGACTAAGCTCTCAAGCCTTGTCAGGTTTGCACTGACATTGTCTTCATCAGTCTAGGCTGCTATAACAAAGCACCACAGACTGGATGGCTTATAAATAACACGAGTTTACACTTACAGCTCTGAAGACTGGAAGTCTAAGATCATGGTGCCACCATGGTCAAGTTCTGGTGAGCGGATGCTTCTGATTTGCAGATGGCTGATTTCTCTTGTGTCGTCACCTGGTGGAAGGGACCAGAGAGCTCTCTGGGGTCTCTTCCATGAGGACATGAATCCCATTCCTGAGGGCTCCATCCTCTCAAGGGCCCCACCTTCTCATATCATGGCCTTGGGGGTTAGCTTTACAACATATGAATTTGGGGGGGATGCAAAAGTTCAGTCCATGGAACCCATGTACCCTACAATGAATACAGGCAATGCTGCTTTTGGGACTTCATTCAAGACCTTCTCACTCGGATCCAGAACAGTTCTGATCCAGTCAGTGCCCTTGTGGCTTTGAGATCTTGGCTACATAGTTTAAGTGACCCCAGTTCTGTCCCTTTGATCTGATTTTGGGTTCTGATATCCCTAGGGATCTGGATTGACTCTACCCCTTTTGTTCTTCTGATACCTCAGGCAGGGTATACTCTGCCTCAGGCAGGGTATACTCTCTGGCCTTGACCTTCAAAATTTAGCCCCTGTTGCAGTGACCTTGCTGGTGTTATTTGAAGGGAAGATAGGTGGGTTGGAGAGTTCTTAGGTGACACCACTCCTGCTAATCTGAGAAAAATGTCCTCAAAACAATTGCATATCTTTTGACATCTTCCCAAATTGGGGTTCCTTAACTTCCCAGAGTAGTTCCTCTTGAGTCATCAACAAAGTCCTAGGGGACCAAAGGAGTTTCAGATTTCCCTGTGTTATGTCTATCAAAGGCTGAAAAACTCCTTTGCTACAAAGACTATTGGTCTCCTGTCCTGTTCTTCCAGAGTCTTCACAGTGGAGTTTCAGGACACAATTTTAGCTCCCCATTATAATAATGGCGCACAGTAGATAAGAATTGATCGATCAGGTAGCCATAAGGAAAACATGATCCAAGTTATGCAGAAATAGTTGCTTGTAACAAATATCAAGGCCTAGGAAACCCCATCTCTGTATTAACCCAGGTGTTTAAATTTGGTGAACGTAAATGGCAACCTACCACCTCTCATGTTCCCAATAAGCAACGTTCCTTCTAATTACCCACCGGCAGTGTGTGCTGCAGGCTGGTCCATATCCATCACGTGCCACATGCTTCCAGGGGGTGTTATTTGTTACTCCTTATTTCTCGGATTTGTTGCTTTTGCTTAGGATGTTGACTTTAAGGCAGCCTTATTTATTTATTTATTTATTTATTTATTATTTATTTGTCAGAGAGAGAAAGGAGAGAAAGCACAAGCAGAGGCACTGACAGACAGAGGGAGGCGCAGTCTCCCCACTGAGCAGGGTGCCTGATGTGGGATTTGATCCCAGGACCCCAGGATCATGACCTGAGCCAAGGGAAGACGCTTAATCCACTGAGCCACCCAGGCGTCCCCTTAGGACAGTTGTTTTTTTTTTTAAGATTTTATTTATTTATTTATTTATTTGACAGAGAGAGAGAGAGAGAGATCACAAGTAGGCAGAGAGGCAGGCAGAGGGGGAGGGGGAAGCAGGCTACCCTACCCACCGAGCAGAGAGCCCAATGTGGGACTCAATCCCCAGGACCCTGGGATCATGACCTAAGCTGAAGGCAGAGGCTTTAACCCACTGAGCCACCCAGGCACCCCCCTTCCCTTAGGTCACTTTTAAGTTGCTGTCTTCTAATATGATGAGGTATGAACCTCAGGGAAATATTTTAAGTTTTTAATTGATGGCACTTATGCAAACAATTCTTTATTAATACACTCAAGGCAAGATTCCCACTCTGGCTCGCCTTCTGTTTGTACTTACATCAGTAGAGGAACACTCGGTCTGAGACGTTTTCCCCTAAGCAAGGGAGAGAGGACAGAGCCTCAGGAAAGGAAGTGAACCTAGCTAACTCTTAATGAAGGGAAATGGCATCTGATCTCACTGATTCCTGCCTTTTATGAATGGTACATGGAAGAAATGTCATAATCCCAAGGAAAACAAAACACACACACATACACATGGGCACCAAGAGCTTCCACAAGGGCGGACATGCTTCCATTAGCAGGGTTGTAGGATCTCTGAGCCTTAGACAAGACACCACCTTGTTTTGCTCTCAGTCATCTCCCCTGCCCTCCCAAGACTGAGCTGTGGGAAGAACATGGGTTTGCTCATACCCATGGGACCAGCCCAGTCCTCCTGCAGAAATCATGGCTTGCCATAGGAGAGAAGGTAGAAAGAGCTCTGGGGCTTCAGGGGGCCCAGGAGAGGGCCTCCTGGAGGCACTGGGGGGCTAGGTTGATCAGCATCTCCCAAATGTCTCTGACCATGAGACACTCTTAAAATTATAATGTTCTAATAAACACTAATCAAGCTTAGCAAGATCATGCTTGCCTTAAAATAGGAAAATTAAAATGTTAATATGTTTGGAGTCTACAAAAGAACAAAAAAATACATTAATTAAAAATACCTTTTCATGGTATACTTTTGTTGTTGATAGACATTTTGTGGTTGTTTTAAATAAGGGTACAATGTCGGCATGCCGACTCTAAGTCTCCCTCTAACCCATCCTGGGAGGAAGGCCACATGATGAAGACCTGAGAACAGACGGGGCTATTCCCCTGCATGACACAGAAGCCAGGCCTGCCTGCCCTGCTGTGGGCTGGGAACCCTGTGCACACCCCAGCCTCTGGAGGGCTCCCCCTTGATTCACTCTCACCCCTCAGCCGCCTGGTTCTTCTCGTTGAAACACTCCTCCCAGCACTTGCCTGGAGGCCGCTGGCTGTTCTCAGTTCCTGGTGCTGTGGGGCAGGGGGTGGGGGTGGGGGGGGCAGGGTGAGTATGAATCCTGGGATCCAAGAGGGGACAGGGGCAGGGGCAATGAAGGAAGGTCCTCCTGGGTTTCAGCTGCCTCTTTGTTCAAGCAGCTTAAATCAAACACACTTTGGGGCACCTGGGTGGCTCAGTGGGTTAAGCCTCTGCCTTCAGCTCAGGTCATGATCTCAGGGTCCTGGGATCCAGCCCCACATCGGGCTCTCTGCTCAGTGGGGAGCCTGCTTCCTCCTCTCTCTGCCTGCCTCTCCATCTACTTGTGATCTCTTTCTGTCAAATAAATAAATAAAATCTTTTAAAAAAAATCAAACACATTTCACACTGTGAGCATAAGGTTTTTTTTCAATGTATGTTTTTCATTCTTATTTTAAGATGATTGTGGGTTCATGCAGCTTGTGAGAACTAGTAGGAGACATCTCCCAGGTTCCCTCCGTGGGGATGTCTTGCAAAACTGTGTCACAAGCAGAAACCTGACATTGTTACAACTAACCCATCTTACTTAGATGGCACCAGCTTGCACTTGTCTCTCTGTGTGTTTAGTTCCATGCAAATTATCACCTGTCAGTTCATGCGACTGCCACCCCTCTCAAGATACAGAGTGATTCCATCAACAGGGTCCCTTGCATTACCTTTCAGAACTGTTCTTGTCTTAGCACGGTATGTGCCAGGGGAGAGGGGAGAGGGGCCGAGGGTGACAGTGTCAGCATAGGACATTTCCTCTCCGACTCCTGAGAGGGAGTGTCCAAGTGCATGGGGGACCAGATAGTCACCCTACCCTTCCACATCAATCAACAAAGAGGGCATAGGTGAGAGGCAAAACATGTTGTCAGCAGATCCTCCGGTAGAATCTTTGCTGTGCCACATCCGAGCTCTGCTCTTGGGAAAGTCATGGAACCTGTGTGTCCCCACCTCTGGAGCAGGGTGAAGGGCTGAACCATTGCCACAGAGCACAGTCTGCATGATGGGCTGTGAATGACCACGGAAGGGGACACAGGCATTCACTCTGCAGGCCTGCCCATCCCAGGGGCCGGCCCCTGCTGGCAGATAACCTCTGAGTCTCGGTCCCATCCCCCTCATGGGAGATTGTGAGGGTTCATGGAGCACCCACTGGTAGAATCACAGATTGCTACTGCCTCTGGGAGACGAGGACCAGCCAGTGGTCATTCGTTCCTGGTGGCAGATGGCTTCACACGCTTGCATTTTCGTACTGACTGAAGGCTTCATCATGTGGCCAAGGCCAGAGACCTCAGAGAAGGGTGTGTGTGGCAACAGGCTGCCGGGGAGACATGGAACTCTCCCTGGAATTCAATATGAATTGTAGAGAACTACTGCCAGAGCTCCCAGGCCCATGATGCTAGGCCATCGGATGCTTAGCTAGCTCTTCATAGACTTACCATGATTTCCATAATGACCTCATTATCATATCACAGGCCTGGCACTGCTTGCAGCAAGCTGGAAACAAGCCAGAAATGTCTGTCCCCAGCTTCACACATCCTGCAAAGGTGTCAGACATTGGTTTTCACAAATTCCTTATAAGGTCTGGTCTCTACACCTCAGGGAATGAGCCAAAGAATGGCATTGTTGTCCACAGGCCAGTATTCAGATGAGAGCTGTGTTTACACCTACCAATCCATGGTAGAGCTAAAAGAATCCTTTTTCACCTGAGTAAGGCCCTTGTCAGGTCCCCAAATGCTCGCCCAGGAGGTATCTAATCTAGTCCATCTCACTTGACTTAGAGACGCTCATTCCTACCTCAAATTGTCTTACAATGTTAGTGCCTGATGGTGCTTTTAAAACTCTAACAGAAAAAAAAA
>PISX010032641.1:0-15970 GCA_004024625.1 Mellivora capensis
TCCCATACCTGGCAGCTCTGCCACACTCAGACACCCCCAGTTTTCTGTGACCCTGTGGGTCCTGAGACCACACTGTCCCTGCGGGGCCTCCACTCTCCCCGGCCCCCTGCTTAGTCTCTGGAGTGACGTCCCTCAGTTTAGCAAACTTCTAAAAGTTCTGATTTTGTGCTCCACTGCTCTCTCACTTGCTGGGAGCCACCCCCGCCCTGGCAGTCTATCTTCCCATCGCTTCGCAGTTACTTCTCTGCATGTCTTACCTTCCAGAAAGTGGCCAATTTTCTGTTCCTGGAATTGCTGCTCTTCTTCTCTTCTATCTCCTGTTGAGTTTGTAGGTGTTCTGGATGGGTTGATAACTATCTAACTGGGACCTGATGATATTAGGTCTCCTACTACTCTTCCACCACTTTGCTCCTCCCCCTCTGTCCCCCACCCAGAACATTTCTTTTTCCATTTAATTCTTAGAAGATCTTTCAGTGCTGGCATTATTTTATGTGACAGAGTTTAACCCAAAAAAGGTAAAGTTAATTGTCCATTATATAATAATGGGCAAAGTGCACATCATTGTCAGCTGTTTTGTCATTTTCTTCCCGATTGGATGAGTGCCAACTGACTCCAGTGTTGTAAGAGAACCAGGATTGTAACCAGTGTTGTAAATGTTCCCAGGAAAAACAGGAGAGTGGAACGTAGAATAGGAAAGAAAGACAAGCAAGGGGGGTGATATTTGGCAATGTCCCACTGGGGAGCTCGGATACTGTGAGGATTCTAGCTCAGAGGGCCCTGAATGGAGGTGAGCTGTCTTAGTGCATCTGGGCTGCTATAACAATAGCATAAAATGGGTGGCTTATAAACAACACACATTTATTTCCCCCAGTTCTGGATGAGGAGAAGTCCAAGATCAAGGTGCTGGTAGAGTTAGTATCTAGTGAAAACCCACTTTCTGGTGTCACCTTTTTTGGTGTGTCCTTAAATGGGGGAAGAGGTGAGCTAGCTCTCTGTGGTCTCTTTCTGTAGAGGCACTAATCTGTGTCATGAGGGCAGAGCCTAGTAACCTAATAACCTCCCTAATACCCACCTCTTAATATCAGCACCTTGGGGTTTAGCATTTCAATTGGGGAACATGAACACTTGAACATCCATAACACAAAGGAATTGGGATATTTTGGGAGCAGTTCTCTGGCCAAAGAGAGGAAGGTGCTGGTTAGGAAGAGTGCTGCTGGCATGTGTAAAAATGGCAAAGGGATGCAAGGACATATGAGCAAAGGCCTTACTGACAGTACCCACTACAAGGTTATGTATATTTTGGTCATTTTCCACATGCCATGTTCTGCCTTCCCAAGGTTGAAACCAGAGAACTCACATTCCTAGATAGAGTTCTGGCATAAGACCTGGGTTTCCCCAGTCAGACATCTCCAGGTGTGGCTTGACTTCAGCTGAGAAAGCAGCAAGTGGGAAAGCTCATTTTCCTATCTAGAGGAGGCACCCAGTACTTTGAAAGCAGCAATGGCAAAGCTTCTGGTGTCTGTTCCTAAAGGTCATTGATGCCTAGTGACAGTGGCAGTGGTATTGTTGGCAGAGTGGCCTTTGTGGTGTGGTTCTGATTGCCTTCGTGGCAGAGCCTGACTCTCTGGTCCTTTGGGAAGTTCTGTGATTTATCCAGTATTCCTTAATAAATTCCTGCACGAACTAGTCAGAGTAGGGATGCTTGTTTGTAAGTAAGAACACTAAATGGTACAGGTGATATGGTACCAAACCTTGACTAACAGTAGGCTGTACATAGATTTTGTAAATGAATTTTATTTCAGAGCAAGGAGCTATTTCTTTTTTTTCCCCCTACCTTTTTAAAAAATCAATTAAAAAATTAATTAAAAAATTATAAACATATATTTTTATCCCCAGGGGTACATGTCTGTGAATCGCCAGGTTTACACATTTCACAGCACTCACCATAGCACATACCCTCCCCAATGTCCATATCCCCACCATCCTCTCCTGACCCCCCTCCCCCCAGCAACACTCAGTCTGTTTTTTGAGATTGAGTCTTTTATGGTTTGTTTCCCTCCTGATCCCATCTTCTTTCATTTGTCTTTTCCTACCCCCCAAGCCCCCCATGCTGCATCTCCACTTCCTCATATCAGGGAGATCATATGATAATTGTCTTTCTCTGATTGACTTATTTCGCTAAGCATAATACCCTCTAATTCCATCCACGTTGTCACAAATGGCAAGATTTCATTTCTTTTGATGGCTGCATAGTATTCCATTGTATGTATGTATATATATATATATATATATATATATATATATATATATACCACATCTTCTTTATCCATTCATCTGTCAACTGACATCTAGGCTCTTTCCATAGTTTGGCTATTGTGGACATTGCTGCTGTAAACATTTGGGTGCACGTGTCCCTTCGGAGCACCACGTTTGTATCTTTAGGGTATATACCCAGTAGTGCAATTGCTGGGTCATAAGGTAGCTCTATTTTCAGTTTTTTGAGGAACCACCACACTGTTTTCCAGAGTGGTTGCACCAGGTTGCATTCCCACCAACAGTGTAGGAGGGTTCCCCTTTCTCTGCATCCTCGCCAGCATCTGTCATTTCCTGTCTTGTTAATTTTAGCCATTCTGACTGGTGTGAGGTGGTATCTCATTGTGGTTTTGATTTGTATTTCCCTGATGCCGAGTGATGTGGAGCATTTTTTCATGTGTCTTTTGGCCATCTGGATGTCTTCTTTGCAGAAATGTCTGTTCATGTCCTCTGTGCATTTCTTGATTGGATTATTTGTTCTTTGGGTGTTGAGTTTGCTAAGCTCTTTATAGATTTTAGATACTAGCCCTTTATCTGATATGTCGTTTGCAAATATCTTCTCCCATTTTTTCAGTTGTCTTTTGGTTTTGTTAACTGTTTCCTTTGCTGTCCAAAAGCTTTTGATCTTGATGAAATCCCAACAGTTCATTTTTGCCACAAGGAGCTATTTCTATTTGAAATCAGAAAAGGAACATGAGACAATGTTCAATAATTCCATATCTGTCCTGACCAGGCAGGAAGAAGATTGGGGGTTTGAATGCTCTGGAATTCTCAGAGATCTTGGGGTTCATATGACAACTGCAAAGCTCTACAGGGAAGCAGTAGTTAGTTTTAGGATTTGAGTTCTTTGCAGTTAGGACTCTGTGTAATGTCTTTAGCAGACATTAAACATGAGCAGTTAAAAATTAAAAACATTATGTACAGGAACAAGGAAGAGGATGCAGATGAGGAGATGAAGAGATATACTTCACATTTATACATTTTCAACTAGCATATCTGAATTTTATCGTGGATCCTGAAGTTTCATTGTAATCATGCCCCAAGGGTTTCAGGAATCGATCCTTCCAGTTATCTATTCATCCACTCAGTAGTCAAGAAGGAAATATTTACTGAAGGCCTATTATGTGCCAGTACCAATTATATTCCAGAGTAGAGGAAAATACAGTATTATCCTTCTTTTCAAACTGATTACAAACTGAACTGGTAGCAACACCCTTTGGGGAAAACAAACTGAAAAGAATCTTGTTTAGGGACAGATTTCGGTAGGTCTTTTCTGTTTCTGCATGTCTTCCCAGGAGAGGTGTTGACAGCCTTTGTTACAGACTGTATTTTCAAGGGTGTGTATATAGCAAACAGCCATGGAAATTAGAGTTAACATCTCCTTTTGGGGCGGAGGGAAGATTTGTTTGCTGATCAGGATAAAAAAGATAATGTCCCACTCTAAGACAAAGGTTGGGGAGGTTTGCTAGCAGGCTCTTTAGAAAAGAGTGGAGTTTCCTACACTCTCAGTTGCATGGTTAGCATCTACCTAGACTGTCCTGCATCACCCCCATGGGATTTGGAGGTGGAGGGGGCAAGATGAAGTGATGCAGACATGAGGTTCATGCTGCCTGTGTGGTTAACAAAGTCCTCTGTCTCTGATCCAGGAGTGTTGGTTAGATTTCTCCCAGCTCCCAGAAAACTGTGGCAGGCTAATTGTATTTGCAAGCAGGGTAAAAATCTTTTTTTTTTTTTTTAAATATTTTATTTATTTATTTGACACACAGAGATCACAAGTAGGCAGAGAGGCAGGCAGAGAGGTAGGGGGAAGCAGGCTCCCTGCTGAGCAGAAAGCCTGATGCGGGGCTGGATCCCAGGACCCTGGGATCATGACCTGAGCCGAAGGCAGAGGCTTTAACCCACTGAGCCACCCAGGCACCCCAAGCAGGGTAAAATCTTAATCCCTTCATAGTTCTTGCTATATCTTTTCATGAAAATAATATTATTGGGAAGCCTGGGTGGCACAGTGGGTTAAGTGTCTGCCTTCAGCTTAAGTCATGAACACAGGGTCCTGGAATCGAGTCCCATTTTGGGCTCCCTGCTCAATGAGGAGCCTGCTTCTCCCTCTGCCTGGCGCACCCCCTGCCTGTGCTTGTGCTCTCTTGCTCTCTCTGACAAATAAATAAAGAAAATCTTAAAAAAGAAGAATTCCTTATAGAAAAAAAAGTATTATTTATTACTTAATTAGAAAAATTCATAGCACACTATCATCAAGGGTATGGGAAAATAGGTATTCAGATTGGAAAGAAAAAAGTAAAACTACCTCTACTTTCAGATGTGACATGATCTCACATAAAGAAAATATGAGGAATCTATTAAAAAATTGGCAGAAATAAACAAGTTGAGCAAGGCTACCAATACTAGCTCAATATACAAAAATAAATTTCAGTTCTATACATTTGTAATGAACAATCCAAAAATAAATTAGGAAAATAATTCCATTTTCAATAGCATCAAAAGAATAAATAGTTAGGAATAAATTTGACCAAAGGAGGTATAAAAGATATGTTTTGACAACTGTAAAACATGTTGAAAGCAATTATAGAAAACCTAAATAAATGGGAAGGTGTCATATTTAATGTTCACATTTAATATTACTGAAGTGGCCATATTCCCCAAATTGGTTTACAGGTTTAATGAAATCCCTATAAAAATCCTAGCTGGATTTTTGCAGAAATTGACAAGCCGATCTTACAATTTACATGGAAATTCAAGGGACCTCAAATAGCCAAAATAATATAGAAAAAGAAAAATGTTGGAGAACTCACAATTCCCAATTTCCAAACTTATTACAAAGGTACAGTAATCAGAATTATGTGGCACTGGAATAAGAATAGATATATAAATCAATTAAGTAGAATTGAGAGTCTAGGAGGAAACCCTCATACTTATACTCAATTGATTGGTGCCAAGATAATTCAGTGGGGAATGAATAATCTATACAACAAATGGTGTTGGGACAACTAGATATTCATATACAAAAGAATAAATTTGAATCTCTACCTCACCCCCCAGGTAAAAATTAACTCCAAATATTTAAAGATCTAAATTCGAGAGCTAACAGTATAAAGTCAGACTAAAATATAGGTGCAGATCTTTGTGACCTTGGATTAGGTAATGATTTCTTAGCCCTTACATCAAAAGCACAACCCACAAAAGGAAAAGATAAATTAGCTTTCACCGGAATTAAGAACTCTTTGGTTCAAAGGACATCAAGAATGTGAAAAGCTAATTCACAGAATAGGAGGAGAAAATATTTGCAACTATATATCTGGTAAGAGTCTTGTGTAGATGCTACAACATGGATGAACCTTGAAAATGTGTTAAGTGAAAGAAGTCAATCACAGAAGAGCACATATGGTGTGATTCCATTTATATGTAATGCCCATAATAGGCAAATCTTACATAAGGTAGGTTAATGATTGCCTAAGGTGGGGAGTGATGGCTGAGGAGTAGTGTTTCTTTTGGGTGCAATAAAAATGTTCTAAAATTGGTTGTGGTGATGGCTGTACAACTCTGTGAATATACTGAAAACCATTTAATTGTATGCTTTCAATAGGAGAATTGGATGGTATGTGAATTACATCTTTATAAAGGTTTTATTTAAAAATTAGGAATATTGGGGCACCTGGGTGGCTCAGTGGGTTAAAGCCTTTGCTTTCGGCTTAGGTCATGATCCCAGGGTCTTGGGATCAAGCCCCGCATTGGGCTCTCTGCTCAGCAGGGAGCCTGCTTCCCCCCCTCTCTCTGCCTGCCTCTCTGCCTACTTGTGATCTCTGTCTGTCAAATAAATAAAATAAAAATATTTAAAAAAATAAATAAAAATTAGAAATATATATTTGGATACCCTCACGGTAAAAAAAGAAAGAGAGAGAAGGGCAACGATTTGGGCAATTTTATGGTTAAAAAAATTGTATATCATTGCCATTTTATTTTATTTTTTAAAAAGATTTTATTTATTTATTTGACAGACAGAGATCACAAGTAGGCAGAGAGGCAGGCAAAGGGGGGTGGTGGGGAAGCAGGCTCCCTGCTCAGCAGAGAGCCTGATGCGGAGCTCGATCCCAGGACCCTGAGATCATGTCCTGAGCTGAAGCAGAGGCCTTAACCCACTGAGCCACCCAGGCGCCCCTTCATCGCCGTTTTAATTAAAACTTTTTTTTTAAACCATGAAGTTTTAACATCTGCTGACATGTTTCTTGGTGTTTCTCATTTTCAAGAATATGGGAATTGATTTCTGATCTTCTAGTTTTTCTTTTAAGGGAATTATCTTTTCTCTTACTGTTCAGATAGGCAGTTTGGTTCTAAGAGGATACCTGGAGGTCAGCAATGAGGAAGTCCTGGCTAGCTCTCTGGAAGGTCAGAGCCTGTCTTGCAGCAAGCTGCAAGAAGCCAGGTCAAACCAGTCAGGCCCTGGATAGCTGTTGCCATGACTGGAACCCCCTGACCAAGTTAGGAAGGAAAAGCCCCAAATCCTGCTTCCCACCTCAAGTAATGAATATTCCATCCCCTGGTTAACAGCTCTCAGTAAAAGAAATCCAACCCCCAGGGCACTCAGCTGTCTCTCTGGACCTTGTTTGCTTTCCTATCTCCAGAGTATACTTTTCACTTTAATAAACTTACACACATGTGTCGCTTATCTGCTCTGTTGCGTGTCTGTCCTTGAATTCATTCTTGTGGCAAAACAAAAATCTTCGGAGACTGCTTTGGGTCTGGCTGGGTCTGGCCCAGGGTGTCCCTAGTTCACCTGGCAATATTACTGGTACATATATTTGTTTTTAAAGGGTGCTCAAGTGGGGGGAGGTACAGAGGAAGAGGGAGAGAGAGAACCTTAAGCAGGCTCCACACCAGCATGGAGCCCCACACCAGGCTCAGTCTCACGACCCTGAGATCATGACCTGAGCCGAAATCAGAGTCCAACTCTCACCTGACTGAGCTGCCCAGGTGCTCCATTCCTTTATATTTTTTGATGCATTTCCAAGTCAGCTGCAGACCTTAATACACTTCCCCTAAATATACTTCAGCATGTATATTATTCTTATAGTTCACCATTTGTTTACAGATTTTTTTTCTTTCGATTTAAAATTTATGTACAAGGAAAAACATACATTTTAAGTGTAAATAACCTGTGCTTTGTCAAATACATCTAATTTCATAACCCAAACCCCTGTCAAAATGTGGAACATTACCATTATCCCCACAGAATTCCTTCATATCCTTCTCAATCTATCTCCACCCCCACCCAACAGAGGAAACATCTATTTTTATTTTTCTTCCTGATCTGCCTGTCCTAGAACTTCATATAAATGGAATCCTACAATGAGTTCTTCTTTGAGTAAGACTTCTTCTGCTCAACAGAATATTTTTGAGATACATCCGTGTTCCTATATATATCAATAGTTTATTATTTTTTGTGGCTACATGTTTTGTTACTACATGTGTAGTGTAAGAAATAACACACTTTATTCATTTTTTTTTTTACTGATGGATACCTGGGTTGTTCCAGTTTTGGCATATTATGAATTAAGCTGCTATAAAATATTTTTGTGCAAGTCTTTGTGTAGACAGGTTTTTTTTTTTTCAGGTAAATATCTAGAAGTAGATATATGTTTTAAGTTTATAAAAACATGCCAAACTTTGTTTCAAAGTAGTTATTTTACTTTATAAGCTTACCAACCTTGTATGAAAATTTTGATTGCTCCCTCTATACCATCTTTAGTGCTGGGCCGCTCTGATAGGTGTTTGGTGATATTTCATTTAATTTACATTTCTCTGATGACTAATAAATTGAACACTTTTTCCCCCACATGCTTATCAGCTATTCTCTTCTTTTGAGTATTTCACTCAATTTTTTAGTATTTCACAGGTTATTTTTTAAAAGATTATTATTTATTTATTTGACAGACACAGTGAGAGAGGGAACACAAGCAGGGGGAGTGGGAGAGGGAGAAGCAGGTTTCCTACTGGGCCAGGAGCCCGATGCAGGCCCTGGGATCATGACCTGAGCTGAAGGCAGACACTTAATGACTGAGCCAGCCAGGCGCCCCTGGATGATTTGTATTTTTAAACAGGATTGTAGGAGTTCTTTAATTCTGCAAACACCACCTCTTTGTCAACAAATGTTTTGCAATATTTTCTTCCAGCAAAAACACAAACAAAAAACAACCCCCCCCAAAAAAAAACCCTTAAAAAATTCCATAAACCCAGTACTAACTTCCAGGTATTTATAAATTATTTTAATAAAATTCAAAAAATAGCTCAGCTTAAATTGGAGGGTTGTTTACAAGATCCCAGTTCTGGTACACTGCATGATTGCTAATTTTAAGCAGCTTTCCCCTTCTATATGATAGATTCTTTCTGGTCAGGGCAATATCTTACTTTTTTTCTTTCCCATACCTGGTAAAGTATCTTAAAGCCAATATTTACTGAGTGAGTATTTTTTTTCTGAGTTGAAACCCAGTAGTATTTTTATCATATGACGAACAAGAGTGGGGCATTTCATTATAGTTTCATTATAGATAGGTATAGTTTCATTGTAGATAGATGACATCAGCTCTCTCACTCATTGTTAATTTTCTGTGGTTCGTTGGCTGTTGAATGGTCTTCAGTCAGGAATGACAGGTGCAATACATTCAAAGAAGATTATTTCAGAGGGGACCTCTTCCTTCTTTGAACTCCTTATAACTACCTTTCTTTCACTTTCTGGGAAACTTTTTTTTTAAAGATTTTATTTATTTTTAGGTAGTCTTTACACCTAACATGGGACCCAAGCTCACAATCCCAAGACCAAGAGTTGCATAGTCCACCAACTGAACCAGCCAGGCGCCCCTCTCTTGGGGCACTTTGAAACACTGCTTGTATAGAATCTGTGTGAATTCTGGCTTCTCTCCATACTGTAAGCACTTTGAAGGCAAAGGTATATCCCATTGGCACTTCTATCCCTTACTGCAGCCCCCAGAATGTTCATCAGTGTGTCTTACACATAGCAGAAGCAATAAACACCTGTTCAATGGCTACATAAAAGAAAAACAAAAAACCCAGAACCCAAACACACAATATACCAAGCTGAGACAAAAGAAAGCTTGGTGAGCCATAAACGTACCTAGTTTCCTTATGTAGTAAGTGAACTGCTCACATTTTGGACATGACTGAGATGTGAAGGCTTGCTTGAAATGCCTTGCCATCTTATTTGTCAAAGAGAGAGAGAGAGAGCACAGGCCGACAGAGTGGCAGGCAGAGACAGAGAGAGAAGCAGGCTCCCTGCCAAGCAAGGAGCCCGATGTGGGACTCGATCCCAAGATGCTGGGATCATAACCTGAGCCCAAGGCAGCCGCCCAACCAACTGAGCCACCCAGGCGTCCCACATTATCCTCTTTCAAGGGAAGTCTCAGATGGCATAAGTAATCTGAGCCTAAAATACCAGAGAACTCATTCTCTCATGGCCTCTGAAATAGGTTTTCTAATCATGGTCGTTGTAGGGTCTCTGCCATTCATTCCAGTCCATTTAACAGACATTTGTTAAACACCGTTTGCCTGGGTGGCCCTGTGATATATACTGCCCTTCAAAAAGGGAGACGAGGGATGCCTGGGTGGCTCAGGTGGTTAAGCCTCTAACTCTTGATTTTGGCTCAGGTCATGATCTCAGGGTTGTGAGATCAAGCACCGTGGTGGGTTCTGTGCTGGGTGTGAATTTTACTTGAGATTCTCTTTCTCCCTTTCTCTCCCTTTCTCTCTCTCCCTTGAAAAAGAAAAAAAAAAGGAGTCGAGAACTGTTTGAAGCCACTAGAGGACAGTGTAATACAGCAGAATCCTCCGTGAATTTAGGGAGTACTTGCTGCAGAAAGCCAGAAGAGGGAAAAAAGAGCCCAGCAATCTAGATTGACTAGGGAAGGAAGCAGGACTGTAGCCTGATCTGTCAAGATTGTACACTGTCCAGAAAAAAATCGTGCACACTCTTCCACCTGGAATGCATTTCACAGGCTGGTTATATAGGACCTTTCCTAAAACCAGTATATTTGGCTTTTTCCTGCCTCTAGCACATCTGCTGAACACCTCCTCTTTTTCAGAGGTGCTTACATTACCCCTTTGCATGCATCTAGATTTTAAGAGCTCAGAGCCTGCTTCGTTCTCCTCATAATATACTTAGGTTTATGCAGAGTGAGTACGTCTGAGTACTGCATAACTAATGATTTTATCTTCATTATTCATTATATTAAAAAATTCATAACATAAAAAATATTTTTATCTGCTTTTCCTGCTTATGCACCACTCACGTGTCTCTTTATGTTACAATATGATTAGAGAATTTCTGCAGTTTTCTTTTGATGTGTCTTTATACTCAGAAGGGAACCAAAACATTGATCTTGACTTTTGAGGGCTTATTGACAGGATTTAGCATCATTGGTAATTGCAAGTTCAAGTTACCTGGTGGTGTACGTCCACTGACTTAGCATACTGAAGGCTTGGCATGGGGCAGTTCTCAATGAACAACACCGGGCCTCACTTAAGAGTGCACGAGGACAGTGTCGGGCTGGGGCCCGTCAGGCAGCCTAAGTGACTAGCTGAATGGATCGAGTTTTCTTTCTTAAGAATTTGTACTGGGGCTGGCTTGGTCAGCACATGACTCTTTATCTCAGGGTGTTGAGAAAAAAACCCCACACTGGGTATAGAGCTTACTTAAAAAAAATGTAGTATTATACTATTTGTTAACTAAAAGGAATTTAAATGAAAAAAAGAAAGAATTTGTACTGGTGATGGAGGGAAAGAGACAGGCAGTTGGTAATGGAGGCAGATCTGGGTTCCCCAGATGGAGGGCAGGGCAGGGGTGCCAAGAGAATGTAGAGCCCTTAAACTCAGAGCAGAAGCTATGAGTAAAGTATACCGTGATGTAGATAAAAGATATTGAGAGTGAGGTGGTTGGTGGATAGGAGTTGAGAAACAAAGAGAGCTGCTGAGTAACCATAATAATGGAGAGTCAGTGAACACAGCTACTGAGGCAATTTGGGGTCCCTTGTGTCTGCTGCTGCATTGGTGCCTTCCACTTGGGGGAACAGCACCCCAGCTCTGCAGTGTCTACTGTCTGTCTGGGCTCCTTGATGCCTGGCTATATAGCTGAGAGACTTTTTTTTTTTTTTTAAAGTAGGCTCCACACCAATATGGGGATTGAACTCATGACTCTGAGATCAAGAGTCCCATGCTCCACTGACTGAGCCAGCCAGGCACGGACCTATTTTCCTTAATTCCATGTGATGTACAATAAATCCCCTAGTACCTGAGGTAACTTGAAGTTGCCTCAACACCAAACCACCTAACACATGCAGAGATCCTTGAACCCTTTATGCTGTATACAATACGAAGTTAAATCCTTGTCGCGATGAGTGTGCACCAGGAAAAGTGTCTTTGAGTTGATGTACACCAAGCTGAATGTTGGTTTCTCATGGAAATGAAAGCAATAAAAGAAGGTGCTCTTCTTATCTGGGGCTTGATTTCTTTTTTTCTTTTTAAAAAATTTTTAAATTCAAGTTAGTTAACACATAGTATATTATTAGTTTCAGGGTAGAGCTTAGTGGTCCATCAGTTGCATAGAACACAGCGTGTTTATTAGGGGCTTGATTTTATTTTATTTTATTTTTTATTTAAAAAAAATTTTTAAAAAGATTTTATTTGTTTGAGAGAGAATGAGTGAGAGAGAGCATGAAAGAGGAAAAGGTCGGAGGGAGAAGCGGACTCCTCAAGGAGCTGGGAGCCCGATGCGGGATGAGATCCTGCAAGTCCGGGATCATGACCTGAGCCAAAGGCAGTCGCTCAACCAACTGAGCCACGCAGGCGCCCTTGATTTCATTTTAAAGAAGTCACCCCCTGGGGCACCTGGGTGGCTCAGTGGGTTAAAGCCTTTGCCTTCGGCTCAGGTCATGGTCTCAGGGTCCTGGAATCGAGCCCTGCATTGGGCTCTCTGCTCATCGGGGAGCCTGCTTCCTCCTCTCTCTGCCTGCCTTTCTGACTACTTGTAATCTCTGTCTATCAAATAAGTAAATAAAATCTTAAAAAAAAAAGAAGTCACCCCCCAAAACTATATTTGTACAGCCTAAGCTTTCCAAACTGTTTACATTGGCCAAGCAGGCCACAATAAAATACTATATAAAATTACACTTTGCATGCTATAATTGTATAGAAGCCTAGTCAAAGTCATTACTGAAGGGGAGCTGAGTATGCCACCCCCAAAATGTGCCACGTTGGCAGGTGGATTATTTTGAGCTGAAGGTGTACAAGACCCAAGATACTCAGGAAAAGCTTTTTATGTCTCCCTTCTCTGCCTAAAGTGATTTGTACCTAAAGGGAGATTGTACCAGCAAGAGACCTATAACCAGAGATAACTTTTTACATCATGGAGACTTATCTGAATGGCCTGGCAAACATTTGTTGACCAAACATTTGCTCTTTTGTATTCCTGTTACTTGTCTTCTTCCCTTTGAAGTCCCAGGCCCATACCCCGGTTCCCCCCTCCTCCCCCAACTCATGATGGTTCAGAAGCCTCAATTGTCTGCCCTTTAGTCTTGCGTCATTGTGGGGCTCCAGTATGGATGCAATTAAATTTTTTTTTATCCTGTGAATCTCTTTTATGTCTATTTAATTATTAGGCCAGCCAAAGAACCTAGAAGGGGAGAAGGGAAATTTTTTTCTCCTCACATTATCTTAGTAATTCTGGTCTTAGTTTTACTGGCAACACCAGAAGGTGAACATCATTATGGTCACAAGTTGGGGAAATATTTAGAGGCCTTTTGAGTAGACATTTGCAGAGACCTAGCACCCCTCTATGTGCCCTAATGAGAAACTAGTTCTGGAGAAACTGTTAAGTTGCTTTTGCTTAATGTTTGTTTTAAATCTCATTGCAAATTTTCTTTTTTTTTTTTTTTAAAGATTTTATTTATTTATTTGACAGACAGAGATTACAGGTAGGCAAGAGAGGCAGGCAGGGAGAGAGAGGAGGAAGCAGGCTCTCCGCGGAGCAGAGAGCCCAATGTGGGGCTCGATCCCAGGACTCTGGGATCACGACCTGAGCCGAAAGCAGAGGCTTTAACCCACTGAGCCATCCAGGCGCCCCATTGCAAATTTTCTTGAAGTAAGTCTGGACTCACGTTAATTTTTTTGGGTGGGGAGGTGACCTCAGAAACAAACATTTTCATTCTTTCTTGAGAAGCTCTTTCATCAGTGTTGAAGCTTTCCCTTATCCTGGTCTGACGCCAGTGTCTGGGAGCAAGAATCCCTGTTCTCTTCAAGGTTCGTCTAGTTGAGCTAAGAATCAAATTGACACAAGACAGGAACAAATTGAATTTAATGGTATATATATGGGGGAGTCCACATAGACATGGGAATTCCCAAGACAGGCAAAATGAGGTCTATAGGTCATCCTGAACTAAGGAGAATGGGGTAAGGGTCTGGGACCTCAGAGGTAAGGAATGCAATTCACAGGACAAGAAGAAGAGCAGATGTTTGGTAATTAGAGGCTTGCCCTGCCAGACAGATGGGTCACTCAGATGAAATTTCTCTCTGTTAATAACCCTTATTCTGGAAATCAGTTAGATTCTTCTATGTAGTTAAGGGAGGTGCAAAAGCTTGTTTTGGTCCTGTAGAGTCTCAGTTGCTTTCAGCTCAGAATAATCTTCATGCCAGAGTGACCCATCTTGGGGCATTCTGCCTTTGTCCCTACACCAGCCAGACCTATATCCAAAATGCATGAAATGCAGACAGAGACCCTGGTTTGTTTCATCCTTAGGGTCCCCCAGCACATAGATCCATCACAGCACCAGTGAATTTGGCCTTGAATGTTGAATGTTAATCTGAATCCACAAAGTTTAAATTCTTCCATTTTTAAAAAAGATTTTATTTATTTATTTGACACGGAGAGAGAGATCACAAGTAGGCAGAGAGAGAGAGAGAGAGAGAGGAGGAGGCGGGAGGAAGCAGGCTCCCTGCTGAGCAGAGAGCCTGATGCGGGGCTTGATCCCAGGACCCGGGATCATGACCTGAGCTGAGGGCAGAGACTTTGACCCACTGAGCCACCCAGCCACCCCAAATTCTTCCATTTTTGACAAGCTTGGCAATTTGCTTAATAGCAGTAGATCACAAAGATTATTAGAGCACTCTCCTGTTGTATAAGCTGCTTAAGAACTTAAGCATGTGCTATGAATATGATAAAAAACAAAATAAACCTATCATAATCTGTATGTCCAAATGCATAATATTCCTTCAAGAGTCTTCCATTTTGTGATATGAAGGTGGAATGAGTGTTCACTTACACAGGTAATGTTGGAAATGCTGAGAACATTTTTGAAACCACAGAAATAATTAAGTTGGAGGACTATCTAACCAGGTGCCACCCTTCTTTCTGGGAGACAATTCAGGGGTGTTTCTGTAAATACCTAGTAATGGCTCTAAATATAAAATAAATTATTTCTGTTTTCTCCAGAGAAGGACAGAAAGACCAAGTCTAGAAAGTTGGTATACAAATTAGGACAGATGGCAGACATTGTGAGCTATGACAGCATATTCTTCAGATAAAGTTGGTAAAGAGGATGATGCTGAAAAAAAAAAAAATAAAACAACCAGACTCAATCAGATATTTGTAGGCCTGTGCCTATAGCTGACCAAGGTGGTTAGGACACTTACCTGAAATAAGGTACAAGGTTGCCATTTCTTCTCTTTCTTTCTTTTTTTTTTTTAAAGATTTTATTTATTTGACAGAGAGAGATCACAAGTAAGCAGAGAGGAAGGCAGAGAGAGAGAGAGAGGAAGAAGCAGGCTCCCCAGAGAGCAGAGAGCCTAATTCGGGGCTCGATCCCAGGACCTTGGGTTCATGACCTGAGCCGAAGCCAGAGGCTTTAACCCACTGAGCCACCCAGGCGCCCCTCTTTCTTTCTTTTTAAAGTGATCTCTACACCAACATGGGGCTCGAGTTTACAACCTTGGTCTAACTGAGCTAGCTAGGCGCCCCAAAGGTACCATTTCTACTGAAAATCTAATCACTGAAAGAATGTGGTATTTTTTTTTTAATTCCTCAACTCCTAATTTTTTGTCAGGTACATTAGACCCAACTTAAAAAAAAGGCAGTCTATGTTTTGGGGTTTACTAATGGCATTTAGAGGGAAAAAATCCATGGTTTGAAAAGCCCAGAGATAAGTAATGCCAAAAATGATTGTATTTGACAGTTTTTTTTTTTTTAAAGATTTTATTTATTTATTTATTTGTCAGAGAGAGAGAGCGAGCGAGAGAGCGAGCACAGGCAGACAGAGTGGCAGGCAGAGTCAGAGGGAGAAGCAGGCTCCCTGCCGAGCAAGGAGCCCTAGGGGGGACTCGATCCCAGGACGCTGGGATCATGACCTCAGCCGAAGGTAGTTGCTTAACCAACTGAGCCACCCAGTCGTCCTGAACATATAAAAATTCTTTTGGAGACTTCCTTTGTCTCAAAACCCCCAAGATACATGTTGGCAATCATCCCCCAAGCATATGGCTCACCGATATATATCTGAAGGGTCTCATGACTAAGGTTTTATTAGATGATAATAAATGACATTTTCCCAGCAATACCTAGCCCTCTCAAGGTCTGGAAACCTTGCTTCTG